>SNQJ01S0206309.1:0-16383 GCA_010110895.2 Picea sitchensis | reverse complement strand
CAATGTACACATATGTACACTCGTGTGTATTATCTATATATAGGATTACAAAATTGTGAAAGAGCGATCAAGTTTGACAAAGTCTCCAAGAAAATACAAATAAATAGATGGAGATCAATTTGGACCAAATCACCCAAAAGTACAAAAGATAAAGACCAAAATAAAAAATAGAAAAGTACACTAAAGTACAACTATAATACAAGTTCAATAGACTAAGCCTCATCGACCAGAGTCTGAAACTGCTAGAAGATCCTCCCAAATTTGCAATAAATGGTAGGTTGATAGAAGCAAAAATGTGTATTAAAAATACAAACATATTAAATAAAAAACAAAAAATGGGGAAAATTCAAAGATAAATAAGAAATTAACTTAACCATGAAGACATACATGATACAATTACATAGTACATACATTCCATAAAGTTTAACCGTTTAACATGACATTAATCGTATAACATATTGATACTCAAATGATCACATAATTTATTTAATCTTAATTAATTATAAAAGATAGTTGTTACTAGTCCAAAATGCCAAAATGGCCAAAACAATACCACAGTATGACAAGTCACCATATAGTTCATAGCAAGAAAATGCCCAAATTAATCCATCAAATATTGTTTGCTTGGGGGTGAATTTGCCAACTTTTGTGGTGTTGTTCATTCAAACAAATGGTATGCCTTAATTGCATGGCCAATCATCCCCAAAAGATGGGCAAGCCCTATTGTAGTTGCCCCTAAAAATATTTCCATATATGTTGCATGAGTAACCTGACATACCATTGTTGTCCACTCTGGTGCATATTGCAACAAAGGATTGTTTACGTTTGTTGCTTCCCTCCCAAGCTCCATATGGTGAAAGGCTACAAAGGAATTAGAAAACGAAAAATTGATATTCTCCAAGATGCTCCAAGGCATTCTCCTCGATTTCTCATCTCTCCAAGATGCTCCAAGGCACTCTCAAAATACAAATGCAAAATGAATAAAAGATAACCATGGGAGGTGTTTTTTTAAACATATATAGAGTTTTGGGTATTTTGGTTATGTTACAAATTGTAAGGTTTCAGATGCCAAGATGGACCCTTTAGGACTCTAACCAAAAGGTCCAACTTGGCTAACTAGGCATGCCTAGAATTAGGCGTATGCACGTGGGAGCTTGTAGAATCCAGGGAGCATTTGGAGATCTTCGACAAGTTGGGAGCTTCCAAAAGCACCCAAAGATTGGGAACAACACAGAAGAGACTCAAAATGAGACAATTTCAGGTTGGGAACACCAAAAGCACTCCCAAATAAAGCTCTCGAGTAATTAAGAGCATTTCATACCAGCAGCCTCACTCCCAGAAATAAAGAACCCCGAGAATGGAATCCCCATTCTTGGGAGCAATTCTCGAGCCATATATAGATAGATAGATAGTAATTTACCTTTTATTGTGGATTTTATAACTTTTTGGAGAAAGAACTGCTAAGGGTAATAAAGGAGCCAAGGGTTTCTATAAAAGTGTTGGGAGAACTAAATGCAACCTCTATAGCCTTGATCCCAAAAAAGAATGACCCAAAGCCTTTTGACAATTACAAGCCAATCTCACTATGTAATTCTCTACGAAATTATTTCCAAAATCCTTGTAACAGATTAAAAAAAATATTTTAGGATTTATATCAGAAGAGTAGTTTGGGTTCCTCTTCAATATGCAGATTCATTATGCAATGGGAACAACACAAGAAGGTATCCACTCAATAAAGGTTAAAAAATTTCGGCTCTGATAATGAAAATAGACCTAGAAGGCCTATGAGAAAGTTAGTTCGCTATAATTGAGGTTGTTGATAATTCAAATAGGAATGAACAATCATGTGGTGAACTAGATAATGCACTGCTTGGTTTCAACATCATTTGCAGTTCTGATAAATGGTTCCCCATCAAGTTTCTTCTACACCAAAAGAGGACTCAGGCAAGAGCATCCATGAAATTTGCAAAAGCATGCACTAGACATCATCCTCAAGAAGTCGCTCTAGTTATCCATCCGTAGCTAAGAATAGAGAAGTAAAAGTAGACAAGTAATTGTTCTCTGATTCCAAATAAGAAGTGTTTCTCTTATTTCTATGAAAGATCTAGCACCCTTTTCATTAAAATAACAATATTTTACTAGCATAAGTCCTAAGAAAATATAAAAATGCCTTTATCTCTCTACAAGCCCTAGAGATAAGGTCACAATACATAGAATATCCATAATACAAGAGTGGATAGGTCAAAAGACCCCCAACGATATGTTGATGCTTTTGTAGCATCGAGAGGCATTCCCACTAGTGGCCTAGGTGTCGAGCACGTGGGAATCGTCATTGGCACCAGATTGGACTTTTCGTTTAGTGAAAACCCCCTTGAATTGGAGCTTGGGGCTTCATGGGTTTGATGGTGGGGCTTGTGGGTTTGTGTTGGGGTTTCACACCCACACAAATGATTAAAATATTCTAATTAAATGTTGAGTTCGTAAAGGGGCTTCTAACTCAACCATTGAACTTGTATAAAAGGAGATCAAGGTCATTGTGACAATTATTCTTGTGTGGAGCCTTGGTGATTTCAGTCCAGCTTCTTGGTGACCTCAGTCCAGCCATGGAGGAGGCTGAAAGGCCTTAGTCTTGCTGTCTTCTTTTTGTTTTGGGCAGGTTCTGTGGAGAGGAGAGCTCGGCCTAGGAAAGTAAGGTAGCAGCAGCCTGTGGGATGGGTTCTGTGGCAGCTGCAGGTCTGTATGAGGCTGCCAGCAAGTAGGAAGGGGCTCAGCCAGCCTAGGGAAGGCTGCTGCAGGCTTAGGACAATCAGCCGCTAAGCCTAGAGGGCTCGGCCTGTGGTTTGGAGGCCTTCTGGACAGAGAAAAGGGCTGCCGCAGGTGAGGAGGAGACCCGGCCTGGTGGCTTAGGACAGCAGCCAAGTGTTTGGGCTGTCTGGAAGTCAGGACGTCAACTACAGGACTGTTGGGCAGTGTTTTTGAGGCTGCAGCAGCTGGTACAGCAGGTACAGGAGGGCTGTCACAGCCAACAGTTGTGAGGCCTGCTTGAGGACTGCTACAGGTCGGTAACAGCACTTTTGGAACAACCACTACGGGGTTGTTACAGCAGATCAGGTAGGCTGTAACAGCAGTCTTTTGGAGCAGCCTTGGGACAGCCTTGAGGGGTTGTTATATTAGCCAGTTAAGCTACAGGAAATAGGGCTGAGTCAGCAGCCTTTTCTGGTAGGCTAGTACAGCAGCTTGGTGGCAGATTTGAGGGCTGTAACAGCCAGTATAACAGCAAGTTTTGAGGACCTGGACAGACCCAAGTATAGGCCTGATTGGTGAGCAAGGAGAGGAGCAGGCAGGGAGCTGGAAGGACTCAGCTGCAGCCTAGAAACCTTAGCCAAGGATAGTGAAGAGGGATGGAAGGAATCAGCCAAACTTGTGTAAGGGTTGCAGAAGCAGTGGAGAGTTTGGAAGGGCAAGGGATGCCCTAACACTCAACTTCAGTGCAACAGACTTGAACACAGAAACCAGGAGGGTTTTAGCAGTGTTTTGTAAATGTCTTGGCATTTTCTTTTGTATAAGAATTGGGCCATTATCCCTGGTATGGGAGCCCTTTGTTCTGGTTTCAAGAATGAGATTTGGGCATTGAAATTCGTGTGTACCTGTGTATGATCTAATTGCTAGTTTTATCGTCAGCTGTGCTAAGGTGTTAGGCATCTCAGTGTGTTTATGTTCATTGTTTACAATTCAAATTGTGTTAATTTGTGTAAACTGTTGAGAACATAGACTAGACCAGAGGTGTGTGTGCACCGGTCTGGGTGCACATCAAAATCTAACATGATACTCCCAAGATGAAGTAAAAAGCTCAAAAAGGTAAGATGCCCTCCATAAATGCATGCTCAAAGTCACGTGTGGACGTGTGGTCTCCACGAATGGATGGCTCACTCAAATGATGTGAAAATTCATGTGTAGGGGCTCCTAAGTGCCCTCCAAAGGGTGCAACATTTCATCCTCCAAGTGCCAAATCATCTCCAAAAGGTGCAACCACTGTTGAAAAAGTTGGCATCGGCAAAAAGTCAGAGAGGGTCTGGAAAAAATCGTTTCAGCAAAAGTCAGAAAAAGTTGGCCAAAAATCGGAAAACCACGACAAACATTAAAAAATACAAAATACAAATTTTAAACATATAAAGCAACAACAACATCAGATAAACACATTGGCACATAAATATGGAGAAATAACTGATATATATGTGTAGTGGATGCCAAATAAAAAATTATACATCAAAGTCGATACTAAATCCTGAAGGGCCAGAAGTTAGAACCAAATACAAAATGACATCACATATATAATTATAAATGTACCTCATCATCATGAGGTAGATGTCTGATGTACAATGACAAATGAAACAAAACTGGCAGCAAGCTATCTAATATCAATGTCCTCTCCCCCTTTTATGGGAAAAGATAATGGGTTGTTTGTCAGGCCTGCCTCTAACAGTAGGAGGCTTTGATTCTGACAGTGGACGATCACTGGTGTGTGTAGGAGTAGGTGTATCAATAACTGTAGAAGGTTGTGTTGATGCTAGCACATCACCTTCCATCATGTCTTCAAGCCGCTCCTCTTCCTCCGCCTCCTCCTCCTCCTCCAGGTCCTACTGTTGTTCGGGTTCCTCCTCTAACCATACAGGTCCTGCTATTGTTCGGGTTCCTCCTCTAACAAAAAAACTAAGCAAAACGTAGGCAAGCAAACTTGCATAAATCTAAGAAAAAAAAGCATTAACATGGTAGGATTTAAATACATACCTATGAATGGAAGATTCAACACCGGTTGGAAAATGAAATTGAACCCTTGATTCACTTAAAAATCCTTGATGGTAATGATGATGGTTGTTTAGCTACATCCACAATGATTGAGGAAGACCACAAACCCTTCTCCTTCCTTCTCCAACAGAAAACAAGTTGAATGACCAAAAAGAAATGCCAAAATCGGCTTTTTTTCCATCAACTCGCTTTTTAGAAAAAATCGTCGATTTTTAGTAAAAGTCGCTATTTTTACCCAGTGACTTTTTGAGAAGGGGTAAAACTCATGATTTTTTCGGAAAAAATCACGAAGTTTCGACAATTTTTTCAACTATGGGTGCAACATCCCCTCGAAAAGGTGCCACATCCTCTCCAAAGGTGTTAGGTCATCATCTCTACAAGGTCTGATGTCTTCAAAGAAAACCCAACATCCTCCATAATAAGTGGAACATCCTCCATCAAGTGCGCAAGGGGCCTCCTCGACGTCCTCCATGTTAAATAATCGAGCTTAATTTAATATGCAGAATATTTCTTTAATTTCTTCAACACTTTGATTCCAGCTTAATACATTTCAACAAAACAGAATCATAACTGAATCGCAATAACCATGTAGATCCACAAGCATGCACATCAACAACACATATACCCTGGGGAAACCCTATACAGAGAGAAAAACCCCAGCAAGCAATCTTCCTTTATTGCAAGTAATATGTAAGATCATGTACAATAAACCACCATGAAAAGTACCTGACTGTGTGACCAGCAAGCAACAAAAACTTCACTGTCCTTTACTGCTGATATAAAACAGCACTATTCACCGTCTTTGCTGCTGATATAAACCAGCACTATTCACTGTCTTTGCTGCTGATATACACCAGCACTTATTCGCTATCTTTACTGCTGATATACACCAGCACTTATTCGCTATCTTTACTGCTGATATACACCAGCACTTATTCCTTGTCTTTTACCCACTGTGCAGAATAATAGATCGTAGTACTATCATACGCTGCCCTCTCTTGTTCATTGTGTAACACAGCAGTAATAGACTCCTTCACTTCCCTGTCTCCTTCACTCTTGCATTGCATAACAAGTGAAGGAGGAAAGGGGGTCGAACTCTGTATATATAAGGTGCGGGAGAGTGAACTCAAATTAGTAAGAGCCTGCATGTCTTTACAACTCGAATTGTATCTTGACTTGACTAACCTTTGCATGACAACTTGACATGCATGCAACTCGACATGCACCTTGACATGCATGTCAACATGCAACTTGACATGCATGCAACTCGACATGCACCTTGACATGCATGTCAACATGCAACTTGACATGCATGCAACTCCAACATGCAACTTGACATGCATGCAAAGCAACTCAACATGCACCTTGACATGCATGCAACTCTGACATGCAACTTGACATGCATGCAAAGCAATTCAACATGCACCTTGACATGCATGCAACTCTGACATGTCAACTTGAGTTTGACACTTCAAACTCGACTTTTACAATTTGAATTAGACATTCAACTCGACTTTCTTTTCATGGTGGATAAGGTTACACGAGCCAATGCACTAGATCAATACATTTACATTATTTGCATAAGGAAGATTGTTTGTTTCTAGCTCATAGGAATTGTACATTCAACCTAACTTTTGCTAGATGCCTAGACTTTTACTCATGGCTCACAAGGCTTGACTAGGCTCACAGAGGTTGTACGTTCCCCCTGACTTTTGCACTAGTCTGTCTATGCTCACAGAGGTTGTACGTTCCCCTTGACTTTTGCATTAGATTGTCTATGCTCACAGAGATTGTACGTTCCCCCTAACTTTTGCATTAGACTTGCATCTTGACTTTTGTCTTAGACTTACAAGACTTCTTCCTTTGCCTTGGCTAGACTCACAAAATCATGTAGCATCTTGTTCGTCCTGACTTTTGGTTTGACTCATAGAGGTTGTACGTTCCCCTTGGCTTTTGTCAATAACTCACAAGACTGGTTGATTCTCCAAATCTCCTTGGCTAGCCTCAGGCAGCCCACATGGCCTCTCATTGGAGAATGATTGTCGATGCTGCCAAATTCACACTCCCTCTCAGCAAGGGAGTCATTCTCAGACACACCAAGCTTGCCTCGCAGTTGCACAAATTGTCTCAATGGCAATGGCTTGGTCAAGATATCAACTACTTGCTCGCTCATGGCTATATATTGTAGCTTTACAATTTTTCTCTGGACCATGTCTCTGATGAAATGGTATCTCATGTCAATATGCTTTGACCTGTCGTGAAATAACGGGTTCTCTGTCAGTTTTATGCAACTTTGATTATCACAGTGAACCATTGTAACCTCTAGCTTGTCATCAAACAACCCAGAAACCAATTTTATGAGCCATACTGCTTCCTTGCTAGCATCACTTGCTGCAATGTACTCAGCCTCTCTGTACTCTGTGCAATGGATCCCTGTTTCTTGCTTGACCATGAGATCATAGAGGATCCTGAATTGAAGCAGTATCTGAAAGTACTCTTCCAATCCATTGGGCTTCCTGCCTAGTCAGCGTCTGCATACCCATGCAGAAACAAACCACCACTGGATGTATATCTAAGACCATAAGTAATGGTCCCTCTGAGATATCTTAAGATGTGTTTTGCTGCCACCCAATGTCTCTGTCTCGGTTCAGCCATGAAATGACTCATTGCAATCATTGCATAGCATATATCTGGCCTGGTATGGATCATATACATCAATGATCCAATCAGTTGCCTATACATGGTGGGATACGCCAAATCTGAACCTGTATCAAAATCATGCGACTTCCTCGGGTTGGTAATCATCGGAGTAGACATGGATTTACAATCCATCATACCAAACCTCTTTAACACATCCACTGTGTATTTACCTTGTGCCAGAAATATCTCACCATGTCTTTACCACACTTCCAATCCTGGGAAGTAATGCATCAATCCTAAGTCTTTCATCTCAAATTTTGAGATTAGCTCCCTCTTACACCAAGCTATTAGCCCTTCATCTCCTGTCAGAAAAAGATCATCAACATACAAGATTAGTATAACAAGTTGGTTCCCTGTTACCTTGAAGTACAGATTCGCATCAGCGTCACTTTTCTGAAAACCCAGACTTTTAAGAAAGCCATCAATCCTATCATACCAAACTCTGGGGGCCTGCTTAAGACCATACAAGGCCTTCCTTAGCTTGTATACATGAGTGTCTTTGTTATGCAGTACAAAACCATCTAGTTGTTCCATAAAGACCTCATGTTCAATCTATCCATTCAAGAATGCTATTTTTACATCCATTTGATGTAGTTTCCAACCAAGAACTAAAGCTAATGCAATAATAACTCGAATGGAGGTATACCTGGCTACATGGGCAAAAGTCTCGGCGTAGTCAATTCCTTCCTTTTGAGAGAAGCCTCTGGCTACAAATATTTCTTTGAACTTTTCCACACTCCCATTGGATGCATGTTTGATCTTATAGATCCATTTGGAAGAGACCATTGATTTGTCCTTTGGCCTCGGCACAATGTTCCAGACATTGTTCTTTAGAATAGACATGTATTCCTCAAGCATGGCGTCCTTCCACACTTGTAATTTATTTGCTTCTTCAAATGAAGAAGGCTCAACATCACTAATGATGCTCATCAGTGCGGCATGGCCTCCATACCTATGAGGCCTCTTACTTTCCCTGAAAGTTCCTTTGGGAGCAGTTATCTTTCCTGCTTCTTGCATTGTTTCTTTAAGCCATCATGGCTTCCTTTTGGTTGGAGGTTCTTCAAGAGTTCTTTGTAACTCTTCAGCAGGTTCTAGGGGCTCATCACTTGGCCCTTCATGAGGTTCCTCCCTCTAATCATCTCTGACTCTTCATTTTCAGAAGAGGGTGAAGCTGGTTGAACTGCTTTTGATTCTTGTTGTAGCTCTTTGGAATTCTTGAATGTGGCTTCCTCATGGAAAGTCACATCCTTGCTTACCTCTATCTCCCTCCAACCTTGTACATATATCCTATAAGCCTTGGAGTTCTCGTTGTACCCCACAAAAACCCCTTTCTTGTCCCAGGGTTCCATCTTTGTCCTCTTTTCCTTAGGGACATGAATATATACTGGACACCCAAATATCTTTAGATGCCCTACTTCAGGTGTGTTCCCTAAGAAGACCTCTTCAGAAGTCTTGTCCTTCAAGATAGCATGAGGACACCTTTTCTGAATATACACAGCAGTGGAGGTAGCTTCTGGCCATAAGGAATTTGCCAGATCCTGGTCAAACATCATGGCTTTCGTTGCCTCACATATTGTTCTATTTTTCCTCTAAGAAACACCATTTTGTTGAGGGTTATATGGCACAGTCAATTGTCTCTTGATTCATGCTTCCTTGCAGAAATCCTCAAATTGGAGAGATTCAAACTCTCCTCCATTGTCTGTTCTAAGAGTTCTGATGTGTTTCCCTGTCATATTTTGCAGATCTAAAAGTGCTTTGTAATGAAGGTGTCCAGGCCTTATGTGCCACAACTCGTTGGAGCTAGTCGAATCGTGAGCTAATGCATGAACTGACTGTCCTGTCACAACATACAGTGTGAGTCCCAATAGGTTCTAATGTACTCATGTGGCTACCTTTAGCCCACAGAAGTGCCTTCATGTCCTTGAAGATCACCCAATATCCCTTGTCCTCAAGGGCTGCAACTGATAATAAATTATTCCTGAACCCTGACACATATAATACTTCATCAACATGAAGCATTGCCCCAGATTCCAATTTGAAGGAGATAGAACCTACTCCCTCTATCTTGTAACATTTGTCATCCCCAAACTCAACTTACTCTGCAAAAGATTTCTTCTTGAAATCTGAAAGGATCTCCTTGAATCATGTCATGTGCTTTGATGCACCACTGTCTACTAACCAAGTTTTCAGCCCTATGATAATTGTACTAGATAAAGCAGAAACCAAATAATATTCTTTTCTATTTTCTCTTTGTTAAATTTACATGCAGCAGCGAGAGCCATTCTCCTGGAGGATGGCTAAGACCCTAGACGAGATCTAGGGCACCCAGTGCACTCCTGGGACATGTGATCTGAGACATATATTGATAAAGACCCTAGGTTAGTAACCAGGGCCCATTAGAGGGACTTTCGATTTCTTTTGGATTCATCATCCTCGGCAATTGAGGCATGATGTTTCCCTTTCCTTGGACCTTTCTTCTTATACAAACAGTCTCTAGCAAAGTGACCAAACTTATTGCAATTAAAACGACAATCTTAGATGTATCAATATTCTTGTCTTTTGAGCGTTACCTTTAATATTTATCTTCTCTGAGAGCCTTCGGAAAGTGACCTTCTTCTTTCCTTGAATCTTGATGCTAATGTCGAATGCTCTTCTTTGGATGGCTCACTCACTGGTAGCTGCATTCTCTCTTGGATACAATCATGCACCGGATAAGAAGAGTCTCCCCATGAAGAAGGAAGACTATCAAATATGGCCTTCACTAAATCATCATTTTCCATTGTCACCCTTGTGACCAAGAGTTGATCTCTGATCTGGGCTATCTTGGAGATGCCATTGATTCACCTTTCTCCATCTTTAAATACTTGAGATTGTGCTTAAGTGTCTTCCGACTTGGTGTCTTTTTCTCATACAAAATTACCAAAGGCATCCATACATTCCTTGGCAGTCCATTACTTGAAGTCATTGTTGGCATTATATTATCTTTGACTAAGTCAAAGACAACATAACCTTTAGCGATTCTTCCTGAAGGCCTCTCTTCTTGCATTAGAGGTGGGTTCCTACATCATTGAGGTCACATACTACTCAAGATCATGCTCATGCAAGATATTCATTATCTACGATGCTAATGTCAAATGCTCTTCTTTGAATGGCTCACTCCTGGTAGCTTTTGCGACTCTCCTCTTGGATACAATCTTCTGGATAAGAGAGTCTCCCGAAGAGGAAGACCATCAAATATGGTTTGCACTAAGTCATTATCATCCATTATGACACTTGTGACCAAGAGTTGATCTCTGATCTGGGCTATCCTGGATCATAAAGATGTTATTGATTCACTTTTCTCCATCTTTAAATACTTAAACTTGTGCTTAGGGTGTCCTCTTCTAACTTGGTGTCTTTTTCTCATACAAATTTACCAAGGTATCCATACATTCCTTAGCAATCGATATGAAGTCATTGTTAGCATTATATTGTCTTTGACTAAGTCAAAGATGAATTAAACCAACCTTTGCTTGATTATGCCTACAAGCCACTCTTCCTATTCAGGGGTGGGTTCCTCCATTATTGAAGTCACATACTGCTCAAGATCATGTTCCTGCAAGATATTCATTATCTTGAGCTTCCGCACATTGAAGTTGGAGCTCCTTCAAGCCTATCCTCGATCCTGACCGAAATGGAAAATGCCATGGAACTCACGCTGGAAACCGATCAAGCTCTCTTGGATGCATTATTGTACCTTGTTCCTGCGCTTCAACAAGCTCTTTCACACCCTTAGCTCTGCTACCATGTTAAATTATCGAGCTTGATTTAATGTCGCAGTTATTTCTTTAATTCTTCAACACTTTGATTCGGCTTAATACATTTCAACAAAACAAAATCATAACTGAATAGCAGCCAGCAATAGACCCACAAGCATGCACATCAGCAACACATATACCATGGGGAAAACCCCCGTACAGGGAGAAAAACCCCAAAACAATCTTTAATTGCAAATAGTATGTAAGATCATGTACAATAAGCCACCATGAAAAGTACATTGTGACCCGATGAACAACAAGAACTTCATTGTCCCTTACTACTAATAATAAACCAGCGCTATTCACTATCTTTGTTGTTGATATACACCAGCAATATTCATTGTCTTTGTTGCTGATATAAACCAGCACCATTCACTGTCTTTGCTGCTGATGTACACCAGCACTTATTCGATGTCTTTGATGTTGATATACACCAGCACTTATTCGTTGTCTTTTACCCACTATGTAGAATAACAAACAGTAGTATTATCATACGCTGCCACCTCTTGTTCACTATGTAACACAACAGTACTAGACTCCTTCAGCGCATGCTGTACCACTCTTGCGTTGCATAATAAGTGAATGAGGAAGAGGGGTCAAACTCTGTATATATAAGGCGTAGGAGAGTGAACTCGAATTTGTAAGAGCTTGCATGTCTTTACAACTCAAATTGTAACTTGACTTGACTAACTTTTGCATGACACCTTAACATGCATGCATGCAGCTTCGACATGCACCTTGACATGCATGCAACTCCGACATGCAACTTGACATGCAACTAGACGTGCAACTAGACATGAATGCAAAGCAACTCAACATGCACATTGACATGCATGCAAAGCAACTCAACATGCACCTCGACATGCATGCAACTCGACATGTCAACTTGAGGTTTGACACTTCAAACTCGACTTTTACAACTGGAATTAGACATTCAACTCGACTTTCTTTTCATGGTGGATAAGGTTACCGTGCCAATGCACTAGATCAATACATTACATCATTTGCAATACAAGGAAGATTGTTTGTTTCTAGCTCATAGGAATTTTTACATTCAACCCTAACTTTTGCTAGTTGCCTTGACTTTTGCTCATGGCTCTATAGGAGGCTTGACTGGAGCTCACGCCGAGAGATTATGCGTCCCCGACTTTTTACTAATGCGTCTGTGCTCGCGGTTGTACATTCCCCAATTTTGCACTAGATTGTCTGTATAGCTCCCTTGAGGAGGTTTGTACGTTCCCCTTGACTTTTTGCATTAGACTTACATCTTGATTTTTTGTCTTAGACTTACAAGACCTATTCCTTTGCCTTGGTTAGACTCACAAGACCATATAGCATCTTGTTGAAATTCCACAACTTTTGGTTTGACTCCACCCGAGGGTTGTATGTTCCCCCTAGCTCTTGTCAATACCTCACAAAACTAGTTGATTCTCCAAATCTCCACAGCTAGCTTCAGGGGTGGCCCACATGGCCTCTCATTGGAGAATGATGTCGATCTTTATAGATTTAACACTCCAAGGACCAAGGCTCATATCCATGCAAAGTACATTGTCCAAGGAGGGGCTCAAGTGACCCAATGTAACCATCAATCTAGGGGCATGTACACAAATCAATACAACATAGAAATTATGAGTCATGTCAAATGTAAATGCCATTAGGTAGATCACATTAAAGCATCATCTTCAAACTTCACAATAACTCATAGATTCCATACAATTTATTGAAGTTTAGGTATGGGAGGTCATCATTAGCCCCTATTACATGTGCTAATAGCAAGGAGGATAAGTATTTCCCAAGAAACCATCAAAGGAGCATTTATAATGATAAATGGTATGGTTTGGGATTTAACTTCATGAGTGGTATTGCATAGTCATGTGAGGTTATGTATGATAGTCATCCACATGAGCACCTTTGTAATGAGGGAGTGCTTACTTGTGAGTTGCCCTTTCCTCCACACTATGTCTTTTTGAACCCCTATTTTCCTTTTTTTTTATTCATTTAACCTTTTTATGGCTTTTGACTTTTGTTTTGCTTCATTTTAGTCCTTTTAGATATGCATTCATTGCATGGGACTTGGGGTGATGGCCTCATAGCGAGAAGGCATTGTTCATGCTTTGTTTCCTTTGGTTCTTTGTCATTTCTTTTCATTTCATTTTTGCTTTGCATTTTGATTTTAGAATATTGGTCTTTTCTTCGTTTTTATATTAGTTGCATCAACCTCGAGCATTCAAGCTCCTTATTCTCATGGGATTATGGAGCATGAACCTATATATGTGACATATGACAACCAACCAAAAAGGACAACAAAAATCGGGAAAGATGGAGACTGTTATGTGTGAAATGAGATGTGGACACGTTACCACTATCAAAGCCCCAATGGTACAACTCTACCCAAGAGTAACAACACTTATCTAGTAGATGATGATGACCACCAAGGTGAAACAACACAAAGAACAATTTAGAGCATCATGATTTGTTATCCAACTCAACCCATGGTCAGCACGCCTTCATGACCAGTACATAAGGCATTAACACTTAATATGAGCAATGAAATAAAGTACCCCGTATATGTCAAGTATCGTAGTCATCAGATGAGAATGAGCTAAGCAAATGTGGGAAGAATGTCGTTGATGGAAGCTCTTGTGGAGAACCAAGGATCACCGTCGTTAGAACTATTCCTACGTGATATGGATCATAATTGAGATAAGATAATTTTATTAATGTCCAGACTAATGACCACAAAGTAGGTCGAGGGATTGTTGAGTACAATGATATCATTACAAAGCGAGGAGTGCCAAACACTCTCCTATAAAAGGAAAGATGCAAAAAAATAAAGGAGTGAAGTAAGGTATAATAGTAGGGAGTGAGATCTAAGTTGAGGCATGAACAACCCTGGACCGAGCTCAAGAATTGCTTTCACAGAAATGTGTCGTGGGAAGATCGAGAACAAGAGGAACCAAGGTGGCTAAAATAGATTGGTCATGGAATGTATCCATCTCTCCTACAATCTGAGGCCGAATGAAGAAAGAGTAGTATAGAAGGATATCATGAAACTCAACTACCATGTATGTTTTGCACCCTTCAATGAGCTTCTCTACACTTATGAGAAACCAAGTCATCTACATACAATACCAAAACAAGCAGATCAGATCCAACAAATATATAATACAAGTTAGGATCTACTCCACTTTTGGTGAAGTACATACTGCGCAAGTATCCATCTATCCTAGAATACCATGCTCTAAGTGCATGCTTGAGGCCATGAGGCTTTCTTAAACCTGCAAACATGGGATATTGTACTACTCTCCTGCTCTTCACTTGAAGGCTATTGTACTACTCTAGAAGTCACTAGTGACCCTAGCTCAACCTTAGAAGCTTCCAGCTCCCCATCCTCTATCATTGGTATAAGCTCATGGAACTTCCTAGATGCAAAGTCTTCCTCAAACTTTACATCCCTGCTCACCACTATCTTCCTCTGCTCTGGAATATAGACCCTATAGGCCTTTGAAGTAACCTACAAATAAACCCTTCCTACTAAAGGATTCCAACTTCGTTCTCTAACTCTATCGATACGCTGGATATAAATTGGACAGCCAAAGATGTGAAATGACTCACCTCTTGCTTTACACCAATGAATGCCTCCTCGGTGTCTGTCCTCCAAGATCCTGTGATGACACCAATTTTGAATGTAGATTGTTGTGTTTGCGTACTCTACCAAGAAACATCGTAAATCCTAGTCATGAATGTGACCTTAGAAACTGATGACCTTTTCAATTCTAGCTTCCACTCGTAACCCCATTCTATTGTGGGTTTGTACAAAATAGTCAACTTTCTCTTGATTCACGCCTCCTTGCAAAACCCTCAAACTCCTTGGAGACATACTCTCCCCATTTAATACGATCTTAAGACTTTGATCTTCTTCACATGGGTTTTCTTCAAATTAAATCATCCTGAATCTCAGATCAAAATTCTGATCAAAATCTATCAAGTGTCTCAATCAATCTCGTCTTTCTCAGCCAGCATGCTTGCCAAGCATGCAACCTCTTCATACACTATGTTGCTCAATACTGAACTCTAGAAGACATGTGATTGTCTCCCTTAGAATAGGCAACACTTTGTGATGCAGGTGCCCCATCCCTCTTGTGCCTAACTCCCTTAAGCTATCACTATTATGAACTAGGACTCAAATAGGTTTACCCTGCAACCTATAAAGATTACCTTCTCTAACCCTATTACTTGAGTTGTATATGAGCTAGATTCCTTCAACGTAATAAAAACATCATCAAAATCTAAAGAGTTACTTAACTTGAGTTGGAAGGGAATGAGCCAACTCCTGTTACACAATACTTGGCATCATCACCAAGCTCAATCTCTATGTTTGAGTCCTACTTCATTGAACTAGAAAATAATTGTCGAGCCGATGCCATATGTCAAGATGCCCCACTACCACATCAAAGAACATTGGGGCCTTGAGGTGAGCGGGGAAGCGAAGCGAGGCCTTGGCATATATTTTCAAAATGCATTAGGGAGGCGAAGCGCACCCTCTTGTGCCACAACTCACCCAAGCTATCACTATTATGAACTAGGACTCAAATAGGTTTACCCTGCAACCTATAAAGATTACCTTCTCTAACCCCTATTACTTGAGTTGTATATGAGCTAGATTCCTTCAACGTAATAAAAACATCATCAAAATCTAAAGAGTTACCTAACTTGCATTGGAAAGGAATAGTACCAACTCCTGTTACACAATACTTGGCATCATCACCAAGCTCAATCTCTATGTTTGAGTCCTACTTCATTGAACTAGAAAATAATTGTCGAGTTGATGTCATATGACGAGATGCCCCACTATCCACATCAAGGCTGTTGGGAGCGCGGAGCGGGAGCGGGAGCGGGAGCGGGAGCGCGAAGCGCATATTTTCAAAAATCGTCGGGAGCGAAGCGTTTTCGGGAGCGTTTTTTATATAATACATAAAATATATATATTTTGATGCATATATATATATAAAACATATAGAATGTTGAATCAATTGCAAAAAACATGAAAACATAGATATAAGATCATTTAACTAATTGA
>SNQJ01S0206308.1:0-16384 GCA_010110895.2 Picea sitchensis | reverse complement strand
TTGTTATTTTTCACCTATTAATTCTACTTTTTATAAGAAAAATAATCTAGATAGAAATTGTCCCTATAATACTTTAGAACAAGATATTTATAGTTTGAGAAATCCAGGTAATATCCTCTTGCTATGAGACTTTAATACTAGAACTGCAACTAACCAAGTTATTATTTTAAGCAATGATTCCAACCATAATCCTACATGGCTAGATGAGGACCTTGTTTTCGCTAATAGCTAAAAAAGAAGCTTTGAAGACCAGACTAATAATTTGTTTGGTACTGAGCTAGTCAAGCTCTGTAGTTCTGAAGACCTGATAAGTTTCAATGGAGTAATGAAGTGGCCAAACTCAAACCATATGACTTGCATTCATGGGCTAGGTAGTAGTGTTGTGGATTATGTGATATCTGGTATCCATGTTTCCAACCAAATAGTAAATTTTGACCTTTTAAATGATCTTGAACCCGACATTGATCATATACCTTTAACCCTAACTCTA
Source organism: Picea sitchensis (assembly GCA_010110895.2). NCBI lineage: Eukaryota > Viridiplantae > Streptophyta > Pinopsida > Pinales > Pinaceae > Picea > Picea sitchensis. Next base: position 15,894 of record SNQJ01S0206308.1, on the reverse strand, counting down.
AACTTTGCCATGCATAGGAGGCCCATTAAAGAAAAGTATAATTTAGTCAAAGGAATTTCCTTTTGACAAAAGTAAAGTTGATCTTTTCTTAAAGGATTTAAATAGTGAATTACATCTCCTAACGTATAAGGACAACATTGAATACCTCTATCAAAATTTTACAACTACCCTTTCAACTTCTATTAAAAAGTTCTCTTTCGAGGTGTCATGTAAAAGAATAATATAACAACCAACCCTTGGTATGATAAATAATGTAAAATTGCTAGGAAATCCATTAGGGATGCTACTAATGAGTCCTTAAAACCCGATAAGATCAATATGTACAAATCCTTAATTAAGAGGAAAAATAGGTACTATGTAAATAAAAGTGAAGTGTGGCTTTTACACCTATCTAAGCTTGATCCTAAGAAGTTCTGGAGGAAAATTCTAATTTGAAATACTAAAGAAAATAATATGATTCCCTTAAGGGACTGGAATTCCTACCTTAAAAGTATTTATGAGTTCCCTAATGCCATGGACACCATACCTATTTTTCCTACATATGATGAAGTTTTTTCTTTGGATGCAATAGAGTTCGGGCTTAAGTGGATTTCAAATGGGAAAGCTAAGGACATTGAAGGATACCAAGCTAATATTTATAAAATAGGAAGGCATATCCTCATCCCTCACATACGCAAACTCTTCAATTTACCAGTCAAGCAAGGCTTCCCTAAACACTGGACATAAATCCTCATTATACCTATTTTTAAAAATGGGGCTCTTATTTACTCTGCGATATGACTTCAGTGTTGCATCAGAGTGATACCCTTTTTCAAAGGGGGAGATATTATTCATATGAAGGGAGAGAGAGTAATCATAGGCTTAGAAACAAAATAAAATATCAAAGGACTTTATACAGTGGGAGCATCCCCAAGGAGAGTTCGGTCACGGGGAGATACCCTTTGTCATATATGTCAAAGCGAGAGAGATAGAAACATTGATCATGAGTATAAAAATTAATTTTATCATGACTAAGTGTTGTCATCAATTTTGGTGTTTCCATCAATGAAAACCAATAGTCCAAACCAATTGTCCATCAACTTAATCCAACTATCCGAAAATGCAATTAGAGGATTGGGAGAAGAAGTTGATGAATATATAATTGCTCAAAAGGTACTAATATCTATTCCAATGATTTTTCATCATTTATGGTTCATTTACTCTACTATGATACCAATTGTTGGATTACGAAGAGGGGGGGTAAATCACTAATGTGCAATCTATACCACTTATTAATCATTTTATTCTAGTTGGTCCAACTAGATAAGTATGCACAATTTCCTGTGGTATTGTTATGGAGTATTCCTTTGATTTGAACTTGGTCTTTGTTTGCTTTCCTTGTTGACAATGCTTGCATAATGTGTTTGTTGGCTTTGTGATCTGGGTAATTTCTTGGATTGCTTCGTTTTTGTTGACTTTAAAAAGGTTATCGAAGTTTATGTGACCCATTCTTTTGTTCCATAACCAAACTTCATCTTCCTTTCTTAGACAACACTTTTCATTTCCAATTTCATTTAGAACATATATGTTGCTTGAAGTTCTTACAACTGTTGAAATCAATTTTCATGAACCTTCTTTTCTTATCTCTCACTTCTGTGAATCAAACATAAGTTTGTGACCCTGGTCACACATTTGACTTACACTTAGAAGAATATGTCTCATGTCTTCCACTAGTAGAACATTTTATTCCTTGGTATTCTTGTTTCCAATTTTGATTGTTCCCTTTCCAATGATTCTAGCTAAGTCAACATTTCCAAAAGAAAATGAACCATCTCTTTCCTTTATCAATGTTAGAAACATATCCTCATCACCTGTCATGTTCTTTGAGTGACTACTGTCAACATACCAACCATGTTTCTTGTGTTTATCTTGTGGAGAGAGTGTGCATTCTTCATTGTTATATTGATTATGTTTTCTTATCCATATTATCTGTCGAGGTTCTTGTCTATGACTATTTTTATTCTGTTGTGATTCTCTAGGAGGGACTGTCACTCTAAAATCTTTGGACATATGTCCAAATTTGTTGCACTTTTAGCATTCGACTTCAATGCTCAATTATTCAAACCTATTGTAGCTTCTTCTTTGTGTTTCACTAGGACTTCTTGGATAACCATTTTGTACATGACTTTCAAAGTTGTTTTTGTTCTTGCTATTAGCTCTGCAATTTACAAGTTTATGTCCAAAATTATTACATGCATAACATAAACCAAAAAAGATAGTTTGATACCAGGGAGTTGAATATCATCTTAAAGGAGTTACTCTTCTAAATCCTTCTTCTTCACAAGGTCTACTTGTTTTTGAATGTCGATGATTTTCAAATCTAAATCTTCTAGGTGGAGGAGTGTCCTTGTGATCTTCCCTGTAAAACTTCTTATCTCCTCTAGTTGTCTATGCATATCTTCTTGGTTTTGTTTTTTGATCTATAGTTTTGGATCTTGAGCTTCTTTCTGTTTGATTTTATCCTATCCCGGACTTGTCATGATGTGGCCTCTGAATGTTGATAATGTTATCCAAAACCTTTGAGTTGTCCTACATGTTTTTTCTATTGAATGTATTCTCTCAATGTAACAATCTTTTCTTCCAAATTTTCAATGATACTGCCCTTTTCTTCCAACTGTTCTTTAAGTTCTTCTTCGATTCTTTTATCTTATTCAACTTGAATTTTTAAATTAGAGATCATCTACTCCAATTCTTCAGAGTTGGAATTTTTTGTTTCCTCTTTTCTTTTAAGTTCTTCCTGTAGTGATTTTTTTTTCTTCTTTTCCCTTCTTATAACATTTATGGCACTCAAAAATTTATTTCTGTAGTCAACTTTTGCCTCTTCATATTATTATTTTATGTTTTCTTTATCAAAGTTTTCTATTGATATGAATATAACTCTTTATGTCTCACTTTCACTGACTTCATCTTCGTTTGACGAGGAAATTTATTCTTTGGTGAAAAAACTTTTCTTGAAGACTTTCTTTTTGGTTCTTTTGCCTTTAAATGTTTGTTTTCTATTTGAATCATCTTATTCATTCCTTTTATTTTTCTTATGAGGAATTTTTTTATAAAAATGATCAATTCCATCACAATTTAAACAAATCAATGGAAGCGTACCTCTATATCTGTCATTGGTTCCCTTTTTAGTCTTCTGACAAAGTTGGATTCTTCTTCATCGTCTTCCAAGATGTGACTGTTGTTGTTATATTCTTTTTACTTTTTATTTCCCTTTTCCTTTTACTTCTTGGATGCTTTGAATTTTGTTTCTTTTATACCTAGATTCTTCTGTTCAGTTCTCACATCATAGGCTCTGAAATATCCATGTAGTTCATCCATGCTTATTGAATCCAAATCTGTTCTTTCTTCTAGTGTTGATACATTAGGATCAAATCTCATTGGAAGATATCTTAGTACCTTTTGAACAATCATAGATTCATCAACTTATTCTCCCAATATTCTAATTGCATTGTCAGATAGTTGGATTAGGTTGATGGACAATTGGTTTGGATTGTCAGACATTCATGTTTATACTCCTAATCAATGTTTCTATATCTCCCCCTTTAACATCAATGGAAAAGGGTATCTCCCTTTTTGGTTGATCCCCATGACTAAACTCTCCTTGGGGCTGCTCCCCATGTCTAAATTCCTTTGATATTTTTTCTTTGTTTCTAAGCATTTGATTACTCTCTCTCCCTTCATATGAATAATATCTCCACCTTGCGCAAAGACTATCACTCTGATACAACACTAAATTCATATTGAAAAGTAAATAAGTGCAGAGTAAACAAACCATAAACAATGAACAATCATACACATGCACAATACAACAATATTTTTACATGGAAACCCAATGTGGGAGAAAACCACATAATTTTTTTTCTAATATGTCTTTAATGATTACATTCATTGGAAGCACCAACTTCCTTTGTTCTCTAGCTGCAACTGGAAGGAGGCTACGCCCCCCTATATTTTTAGGCTACAACCTGAGGGAAGCTCCAAATATCCTATTCTTTGGCTACAACCAGAAGGAGGATACAACCCCCAATGTCTACAGCTACAACCGGAAGGCTTCTACAACCACCTATCCTTGCCCCATCCAACTGCACTGAAATATAAGTGAAATGATGAAACCACTACCACAATGTCACTGTGAGATATACCACTGTAAACTTGTACCAATTTGTGCCAACAACCTGTAACCAACCTGTACCAAAGACCTATGATAAACCTGTACATGTAACCTTCCTTACCAACAAAACCCCATAAGAATGTGACCTATTTGTGCTGGAGCTCGCATATGTACGTGACATGTCTATATTGTAGCTTGTGTATGTACAGGACATGTCTATAGTGAAACCTGCATACTCCTTCTGAAAACTAGGGTTTTCACCTTCCTGAAAAACCATGACCCTTTGTTGCCTCTATCACATCAACCTTCAACCTCACACTATGTCCAAAATGTAGTTTTTCCCTATGCATACATCCTCATACATATCCCTTAACCAAGTGCATGTATATCTCTCTAGTCATGTGTCATACATGTGTGTATAATCATAAAAAAGTGTAATATCCATCACATGGACTAGAAATCAAACCCTCACTGTTATACAACCTCACACTGCATCAACAAGTTCACAACCATTTCATAACTACAAGCTCCCAACCATGTACCACAAAAACCCTTAACCATATTCCAAGAAATACAAGATGTGCCTCAACACTAACAAGTTTTACCAATGATAGATATCAAATATACCAGCACTGTATTTCTGTAGATCTGACTTATACAGTAAGTTCCATACAACCAATAGCCTCTCTAGGGAAAATCCTCAAACCTCTGTTGGCCCTTGACCAAGTTTCGAGGATTCTTGGTCATGTTTGACCTAATTTTGGGATTTTGACAGGATGTCGAAGGTGGAGCGCAAGACGAAGCAAAGATCACGGGATCTCGACCCCTTTTTAGGGATTTTTTGGTTTTGGGCATATGTAATGGGTATGGGAATGTCGACCCATGGGTTTTACCCATGTATATCCCCTTTTTGTAATGTATAAATAAGTAGCTAGGCGATGTAAGAAGAGACCAATGTGCTAAGTTCTAGTGTTTGATCTATGTGATCAAAATTTGTAAGTGCTTTGTGCATACTCTATGAGGCTTGCAAGGCTAAGTGCAAGTAACTGTAAGAAACAGTGAAAGGCTTTGTGTTGTAACTCGAGGAAGGAGGATCTAGAGAGGTACGCAGATCTCCTATCCTCTGCAGAGTAAGATCTCAAGGCTCTGTGCATGTAGCTGATTGACTAAAGATAATAAAGAAGAGAAGAGTTGGTGGACGTAGCCCCAGAGTGGGGGTGAACCATGTACATGTTGTGTTTTTATGCTTTGTGCGATGTGTTTATGTGTCTATGTGTTTATTTTAAGTTCTTTATATAGATGAATGATAGATAGATCTATTGATGCTTTGTGCTTAATAATGTGGATGGATGTTAGATCTAGCTTATATAAGTATGCTGAGTGCTTAAATATCTAGATTTGGATGAATACTGTGATGATCTACAGTTAATATTTATCTGTGTTGAATTTAAGGTGTAACTGCGTTGTAACTAAGAACTGGATATTGATGAATGTTTACTACTAAGTGCTCTACTAAGTGTTATAATCACAGATCTGTGTCCCAAGTAAGGTTGCATACACTGGATTCCTGCAACCACCCCTGCGTCTACCTCGGGTGAGACTTCATCTGCTTCATAGGTGTTTCCTAAAGGACCAATAGTTAGGGTTTTGTTGGTGTGCTTTTGTAGCGTTGAACCCTGGGTCCGCTCCTGTGCCAACAAATGGTTCTGTTGTTGGGACCTGAAACTGTGAATATTGGGAACTGAGGAAGAAGAATCTTTGTGCAAAAATCCAACCTAAAACTGTGGAATCTTTGTGCATAGATATGTTTCCCTAGTGTGCAACATTCTATTTGATTTGTGAATCTCTATGCCAAGAAGAAGGGTCAGATCTGAAGAAAATTTTAGATCTGAAAGCTTTGTGCTCTGATAAAGGTAAGAATAGTGAAAAGTTTTAGATCTGAAAGCTTTGTGCTCTGATAAAGGTAATAATAGTGAAATTTTTTATATCTGAAAGCTTTGTGCTCTAATAAAGGTAATAATAGTGTAAAGTTTAAGAAAGCTTTGTGCTCTGCTGAAGATAAGATTTGCAATTTTTCTCTTTTTTTTTTCTAGAGTATGGATCTAGGTATGATTGATAGATCCTATCCTAGCTTGAAAGCTAGGGCACTTGGTATGAATAGATCTGATAAGAATAGTGAAATATATGTTATACCTATGCATAGAGAGAATGTTTGGACTAACAAATTGATGTAGGATCCTAGAAAGAATATTTTGCAGGTTAGCTACTATGATCCTAGCGCACAGTACAGGAGAGGTTGGGGATCATTTAAAAGAAAGAGAGGATTAACCCTTTGTTACAGTTGCAGAAGACCAAGACATATGGATAAGGAATGCCCTGGTAGAATATCTAGTTTCCTCTATTGTAAAGCTATGGACCATGAAGTATTGGATTTCCCTAGAATGATTGCTAAGGTTGAAAAACTGAATTCAAGACAAGAAAACCTTATGGAAGATCTAGAAACTAAGAGTATGGAAGAACCCCAGAAAGAATCAGAGAGAGTATTGCTACAGATGAAAGAAACCCTGAATGACCACCGACATGTCATCTTATAAGAGATCTTCAAAGAAAAAGAATGCATAGAAGAAAGAATAAGAGAGTTCGACATTGATTGTGTTATGGATGAGGAAACACAGGTAAATATTATGACAAAAAGAACTTGGGAAGTTTTAGGGAATCCTTCCATGATTCCTTCATTGGGAGGACTAGGACTATTAAGAGGAAAACTAATAACCCTATGTCAGAACAACTGCATTACCTCCCGAAATTTCATTTAATCTTGGATATGCATGAATGATATCCACTTCTTACCCAACCAAGAAAAGGTACCTTCTTTCTACGACCGCATTTCTTTGGAGTCTAGGCCAGGAACATTGATCACATGATCCATCACCTCTTTAACAACCTCCTCTTTCATGGGTTTTTCCACAACCTTTTTATCCTTCTTGGGATGAAATTGCGGTTGTAGTTTCCAACATTTCTCGATCCAGTGCCCACTTGTATTACAATAAGTACAAAAATTTTGTGACTTGATGTCATTTCTATCTTTCTCCATCTTACAACGTTGATGATGGTATTCATATTTCATCTCCTTGCTATTTGACAAGAATTTATTTTGAAGAGTTTTCCTCTTCCAACATTTTGCAAGACAATAATTATGCAAGCCACATAATGTACGTGGATAAACTTTCCACATATTATTTGTTTTATGATTATAATGCAAAGAAACATTAGAATAATCATGTTTTTTATACCTTTGAGGTGATTTCAAATTTTTCCATGATTCCTTGCCATATGTATCACTTCCAGAAAGTGATGTGTCATCTTTTTTCTAAAATGGCTTGAACTCTTTTCTTCAATATTTATCATCTTCTACTACCTTTCAGCATTCTTCTTCAACATATCCCAATCCTACAAATCTAAGCCTTTCTACCACCTCTAGTGGTTTAGTAATGCATTGGCCATTAATACCAAGACCTCCTCCTTTGTATCCCATCTTAGTTAAGAGCATTTTACCAATTCCTAATGTATACTTCTCAAAAGATCCAAAAGAAGCATTATCATCATCAAGGGATGAACATGAAACTGAAGAATTACCAACACTATTTACCTCAGTTACCAATTTTGGATTGGGTGTGTAAGATGGCTTCACCAAGCCTTCATCATTCTACAACTTTGCCAAAAACTCCTCCTTGACTTGTAACTAGAGTTGCAATATCTACTTCTCCTCTTCTACAACTTGTAGAAGCCTTTTGAGCTCTGTATTATCTGTTTGAATGCATTGGTTGATTTCTTCCAACTCTTTGAGACACACTTGCTTCATTCCTTTTCCCATGGTGATATTCACAATCTACAAAACTGGTCAAACCAGCTCTGATACCGCTTGTTCTGAAAAACTTGGTTAGAATATTCTTACATCCAAATCTTCAAAAATAAGATCTTTTAATGAAGCGATTGCATGTAAATAAGGGCAATAGGGTTAATTCAAAATTCCTCATTAATGAATACATTAACATGAAAGCATCAAACTGTCAAAATTATTGTGCATGTTTATGCAAATAAAACGCTACTTAACCAAGTGAGAATGCATCAAAATCACACATACAATATTGACAACAATATGATAATGGATTTCACCAGACTTCCTGGCTACGTCTCCAGATTCATGAATCCCATGAATCTGCTTTATTGATTATTCTTCAAAAGGGTTGCATAAACAAGCCTACAACTTGTTTCTCCTTTACAAAGACATCCTCTGAATCAATAATCTCTCAATAAGCTTTCCACAAGCTTTTTCCTTTCTCCCTCCACTTCTTGAACCCTAAGAAGGGTTTATATAACATCTCCATCTCAACCACATCAAGATTTTCATGGAGATAATATCTCTCAAGATCCCCTAAATTAGGATATTGTCATATCTCAAGGGATTGGTTTAATAATATCTCTCAACCATCCATGAAGATCTCAAATATCCTTAGGAATCTCCTTGATACTAGGGATTGAAAGCCAACATGGCTTTTCACCAAATAATCCCTTTTAAAATAATGAAAAATACATAATTATGAGAACCTTATCTCATGTATTAAACATTTTACAAATGTCATTTTGCTCCTAAATATCAACAAGACATATCTCTAGCATGTGAAGTCCAATTGAATTCATTCAAAATGCATTGGAGAGCTCAGTGTGAGCTCTTTGTTGACTGGGTGATGTTTGGCAGTATTTGAAGCCGACTGAAAATGTGTCAACTGTGAAGATCCTACTGGATCAGTAACAATGTGTTTAATCGTCATGGAGAAGCCATCATAGGATCAACAACACTACCATGTGGACATCTAGGCAGTGCCTGGGAAGCATGACAGGGTGTTTGTACCATTACCATTAGGGAGACCACCTGGCAAGGGATTTGAGCATGTCATTGAGTTAGAGGAGGGGGTGAAGCCCATGATCACCACACCATATAATCATCCAAACAAGTTCAAGTACGAGATAAAGAAGGCCATAAATGAGTTTTTGGAGATGGGGTACATTAGATATAGTTCTAGTCCCTTCACTTCTTCAGTGGTACTGGTGAAGAAAAATGATGGCACGATGAGGATGTGCATCGACCACATGGCGCTGAATGTGAAAACCATCAAGTACCAATACCTGATACCTAGGATTCATGAGGTGATAGATGAGTTTCATGGGGTGGTGTACTTCTTGAAGACTAATATTTGACCGGGGTACCATCGGATTCGGGTCAAAGAGGAGGATGTACAGAAAACAACATTCAAATTTCAGTACAGGCACTATGATTTTTTGGTCATTGCCTTCGAGTTGACCAATGCACCAACTACCTTCCAGTCATGTATGAACCATATCTTCAAAAAGTCATCGACGAAGTTCTTACTGGTGTTCTTTGATGATCTACTATACAGTAGGATGTGGATAGTCCTCATTGTTTTTCCTTTGTGAGGGTAGTCCCTATACAAGTGATTCCCCTCATATCCCCAACATTGTACAGGTTCTTTCCTCAACATTTTCCCAAAAGAAAATGTTGTCTTTTGTTCATTTTGGGCTGACTCGCCTTGTTTATTTTCTTGATATTTATTCTTGAAAAAGGGTGGCTTAAAACCTTTATGACTTTTCTCCCTCTTTCCTTTCATCTTGTCATTCCAAATATTTTGAAAGAATGGTCTCCCTCTTCTTTGCTCATAGAGATGTCTTGCTCTCTTTATGGTCCCCACCAAAGTTTTGGGGTTATCATAATGTATCTTGTCACTGCAGAAGGAGGGTAACCCACTAAGAAACCTTTGGATTTTGAAATTCTCATCCTTTATGAAGCCAACATGCTTCATCAATTCAAATAACCTCTTCTCATACTCATCCATTGTCATCCTTCGAAACTTGAGTTCAAAAAACTCTGCCATCTTCCTCTCATAGTAATTCTCAAAAAAATATTTCTCTTGGAAATGTCCTTTGAACTACCTCCATGAGACCCTCTTCTCATCAAGGTGCTTGGTTTGCTTAAGTTGATCCCACCACATGGATTCCTTTCCCTGCAAGTGGTAGGTTTCAATTATTGTTTCAACCTTGGAGGAGTAATCATGCAACTAGAAATATTTCTTCATTTCGAGCAGCCAGTTCTCAACATATTCTCCCTTCCTATGCTCACCATTGAAAATTGGTGGCTTGATCTTCCTGAGTTCACCTTGCAAGATGTCTACCTCGGGTCTTATCCTTTTCCTCCTAGTAGGGGACACACTTGAGCTACTCCTTGAACCTTGAATATCATGAACTCTCCTAGTGGATTTCTCTGGAGAATTATGGCACCTTCTCATGCTCCTTGACTTCCTATCACTCCCATACTCATATATCCTACTATGGGATTTGGAGTATATCACTTGTCTAGCACTAGATTCTTGCTTGGTGCCAAAGTCCTTGTTAACTTGCGTATACATCACGTTCAAGATATGACATATATCTTCTCGTGCCTTCATAATTATTTCATTATTATCTCTATATCTCTACACTTCCCTATGCAGGTTTCTCATAGTTACAAGCTCCTTCCTGCCTCTTCTTCCATTGGACTTGGTCTTAACATTTCCCGTGATGACATGCAAACCTCTAAATTCCTCTTCATGATTTTAGGACCCTTGGGAATATTCCATTTTTGTGGTTCTCATATAGAATCAAAAATGCTTCTCGAAACTTCTAATTATACATAAAATGTGCATGAAAACAATTTTTGTTAGATGAAAATAAATACATACACAATTTGGAAAATAATTTATAAAAAAAATTGCCCTTTTAATGCCACCAATCATCTTCTTTTGAGTTCACTGTAAAATTTTCTACTCAAAATAATTTTATGGGTTAATAAATGGATTCTCCTCCACAATACCTTTCCATCTACTATTCATTTTCCCAATTCTGAATTTCGAGCAGAAAGTTATGGTCTTCAAAGGTTTTGATCATTTTCCCCTTTTATATCCTTGCATGCTATAGGTGTTCTCTTTCTCTGCCAACACATTTTTAGGTACCAAAAACTCATATTTGGCTCTATGGTTAACTTATATATTCCATGATATTTCCATATTCTTCTCCTGAGCCCCAAATTGAATCCTAAACTAGGAGTTATGCCCTTTAAAAGAAATTTGGTCCTGAATTTTACCCTTGATTGTTTTTACTATAACTCCTTCATACAAGCTTTGTTTGGAAAACAATTTAGCTTGTTGGAAATATCTCTCTGAGTGCTATAATTTGAGTTGTAGATACAAATTGTATTGAATGTACTCTACTCTTCTGGGTTTTTATTGGCTAAAAATGTCGTTTCTTCCCTTAAAAATGCCCTGCAAGATGAAGACCTTCAAAAACTGGAATTTTTCATGGAAAAATTCACTAATTTACTTTTGTAACAATATTTAGATCCAAACCGTTGATCTCAAAATAGGTATTAATCCCAATCATTGATATTCTTATCCTTTCCAAGTTGTAGCTAGACCTCTGCAGGCTTGTTAGAACCCATCTTCTAATCCTTCCCATTGGAAGCTTTAATTTTCTAAGTACGCGAATTCTCAAAAATTGTAGTTGAAACATTGTTAGACTCCCTATTGGAAACCTTCCAAATCAACGACTCGGGTTAAATCAGAGAATTCCTTCTTCATCGAATATTTTCTCCATTGGATATATATTCCACCTCGACTAACATACTTTGACTATACACTCTCTACCAAATCTGATGGTACTCGGTGTTACACACCTAAATGTCGCACTTAAGTGTCATAAGTGTCATATGCACCTACCAAGTGTCACATGCTCTTTATCAAGTGTCATATGCACCTTACTAAGTGTCACATGCACTTTATAAAGTATCACAAACTTTGACACCATGGAAGAACATTTTTCATAATCCCTATTCATTGTGGAGGAGAAAACACATCATAATTTAAAGGTCGAAAAAATGTCTTTTACCTTGATATTTTGACCATTTTTGAAGGTCAACACTCCCCTACCCATGTATAGGGAGCATTGAAATCTTGTCAATTCTCCCATGTGTTGATATTATGGTAGTTGTGGGAGGTATTAACCTCTAAGTGTAACCTTTGACGAGACTAGAATATTTCGGGAAGCAAGAGAAACCCTAAAACACTGGATAATAACTCTAGAAGGAAAGTCGGCTCAAGATAATAATTTATATTAAATTATTATCTTCAAGAAGTATAGGTAGGCCCAGTTAGGTCACTTGGAAGACTATAAATAAGAGAGTTCAATACCTCATTTGACACACACTCTCAAATCTCACATAGACTAGTGGTGCACAAGTTTTGTAGTCCAGTTGCAGCGACTGCAACCGGGATTTTGGTCTTTGGTTATGGTTTGGACTTTCTACCTTGGTTATGGTTTGGAATCTCTTCTTGGTGTGCTATCTTTTGGAGAGATGTATGCTACCTTGGTTGGTTATTAGTTCTAAGGGTTTTCTTCTGGACTTATTCTATCTGTCAAGATTAAGGTGATCGGGGGTGGCTTTGGCCTATGGTTGGGGTGATAATATTGCTATATTGTCTATGGAAAAACAAGCAAATATCTTTATTTTCTAATAATTTATGGGCCCACACTATCTTCAGACAGTATAACCACTAGAAGATAGATAAGGAAGTTGTTTGTTAAGATCGATCTGGCACCAATTACATTTGCAGTTAGTTTTTATTATTATGCAGTTGCAACAAACCCTAACCCTTGTGTTCGGGCACTTATGATAAAAATTTTGACCTAATTCCTTGACATCAGTGTGCCCTAGCCTAGTGCACCTCTTGGTATTTTACGCTAGCAAAAACATCAGGTTTAAATATTTGGTCAAAGTCAAAGTTGAAGTTTGACTGGTTATGTCAAAGGTTGACTGGTCAAAGTCAAAGTCAAAGGTTGACTTATGGTCAAATTGATTGTGTGGTCAAAGTTGAAATTTTAGAGTTTCTAGATTGTTCTAATCATTGAATCTTCTAATTCAGTTTCTAATCTCTTCTTGTCAAGATGGTATCTAGTTTCATATTGGAAGACAAGTTGGACGATGCTACAAGGTTTCAAAGGTATGCACTTGTATATGCTATCTAACTTATATCATCTAGCAAAACATGAGTGTGTTTGTAGGGAAATTACTAGAGATATTGTCCAAGTTGTAATATTGGATTCAGTGCATTCATAAGAACAAGAAAACCCTTCATAGCAAGTGAGGCTTCAAATTCCAGGTTTGATTAAATTGTTAAAATTTATATATATATCAAGGGTGATAGTTTCTACATTACAAATTGTGAAAGCAATCTTTGAAAGATTCTATTATTGATAGGTGCAATGAATACTTGACTTCATATGAATACTATTTATATAGATTCTTATGTACTTGTTCGCAAAATGAACTAACGTCTCCTCTAGATAGATATTTCTTGTTTGCTCTTGTTGTTCTTGTTTTAGGAAGGTACCCTTATGATGAACAATCCTTGCAGAAGCTGTCATAGAAGAAGTTTATAAGGATGACACAATTTCCAGATTGGCATCAATCAGAATAGATAGAAACAAACTTAAAGAGACTCAAAGGATTCATACTTGAAGGAATTCGGGAATCAAAAGGAACCCAGAACATACTTGTGACACTTTGCATAAAGAAAACAGAGATGCAACATATAGAATAATGGACTCTCTCAGATGGAGGGAGTTGATCACATAATTCCAAAATAAGATCATGCATATTTCTCATTCAAGCATGAATTTGGGATTAGGAGGGAGTTAATCCCCAATGATATGATCCATTGAATAATCTGTGAATACCATGAAGTATTTTTCCATGTTCTTCATTGGAACTCGCAACCATGATAAGCAACACATGTTCAACTTGACTCTAGAAGAAGTCTTCTTTGAAAAGAATCCTTGAATATCCTTGGTTGTCCATCTACATTTATGTTCCTATGACCGAAGGAAAAAATTGGAGCCTTTAGGAAAGAAGGACATGTAATCTATAGAAGATTCCATTGACTCCAACATTGAAGAGAAACATGAGGAAGAACATGAAGATTCCAAGAAAGAAAGAAAAGTTAGAAAAACAAATTGAACCAGTTTGAATCCACTAGAAGCATTCAAGCAGAAGGAATGGAAGGAAGCTATGATGAAGAACAATGTATGTGAGAAATTGTGAAAAAGACTTGAGCATTGATAGATACAAGGAAATACTCAAGGCTAGAGGGTTCTCCCAGAAGGAGGGAGAAGACTACAATGACATCTTGTTCCAGTAAACAAACATACCTTTACCTGAGCCATTATATCTCATGCAGTATCCATGGGTTGGATTTTACATTGGATGAATGTAAAGACTGCTCTTCTCAACAAAGCAATTGAATAAGAAGTTTATGTAGAGAAACCTCAAGGTTTTGAGGTATATCAGAAAGAGACCCTTGTATGCATATGGAAGAAGACCTTGTATGGATTCAATAAAACTTGGTTTAGAGTCTCTCATGTACAACAAAAGTATGGTGAAAACCAACTATGACAGAGGTGGTATATTGAAATGGTTCTTTAGAATTCTGGGATGATGGATTGCAAATCCATGGTGTTAGCACTGAGAGTCACACTTATAATGTTGTAAGTGTAAGCCCAATACCCATCAAAATATAAATGGATTGAATGGTTTGAGTAGGTGGATCAACAAGACTGGGAATGAAAGGGAGAGGGAAACAAACTGTCAGCATAATCATTCCATTAGGCTAGTCACAACATCCTACATATCAAAGGCAATCAAACTATATATCATACAAAAGGGACATATAATTATGAGTAGAAGCATGGTGAATATGACAAAAGGAAGAACATCCATTGTACAAAGATCCTTTCTACAAATAGATAAATATTGCTTAAATAGTAAACAATGATTTAATGGGCAAGCTAAAACAGATCCTCTGTTGTTCATGAATCCATCAATCAATGGCAGTTATTATCCTCAAAATGTGCAATATGTTCAAGCAAGAAAGTAAAAAAGAAGTAGGAAAAAAAATAAGACAATTTGATAACAACTCTCATGAATCTTTAATGGCATAAAATGTCATTACAAGAAGGCCCTTAGGCTTACAAATGGGCAACTAAAACTGCTCCTCCAGCTCTCTCCTCTCTTGGCTCATGAATCCAACCCTTTTCTTCTTAAAATCCCTTTCATTTATATTCAATGATCTCTATATACCCTAAGGAGGTCGAAACCAAGGAGATACATAGTATCCTCCTTCATTTAGGAGTCTTTTTACAAAAGATTCCAACAAAAACCTAACAAATTCCTATTTTCCAGGATCTTCCCTATTGTGATAAATTCCTCTTGAAACATGTCAACCTAATTGATTTGGATATGGAACACATGTCCCTCATATCAAACTAACTTCTAGGAGACCATTCGAACCTTCCTTCAAAGCTTCCAGCCTTCCCATAGCTCGAATTTGTCAAACTGTTAGAGTTCACAGTGGCTATGACAACATGTGGTGCGAGCTTTCCTGTAGGTGACGTTTTTATCTTTTCTCCAAAAATATGATCGGGGTCAGGCTAATTTTTTTTCATCAAGTCCAAAACACCATGGTTTACCTCCACACCAAATTTCAAAGGAACCCAGAATGGCAATCAAAAGTTACAATCAAAACATTCCTCTGTTATGTGTTAATTGTTTACAAACTATCAAAAATACCAGTTCATAGCGT
>SNQJ01S0206306.1:0-16384 GCA_010110895.2 Picea sitchensis | reverse complement strand
GTAGCTTATTATTGACAATTGTTAATGATAATTTTTTGTGTTGTTGTTTATTGCATGTCTATAGGTAGAATATGTTTTATGATGGAAAGATGATTTGGGTGTATGTTTGGAGCATTAGTTGAGTCTTTTGGCCCCTTCTCTCAAAAATTTCATGACAATTCTTTTTTTCCTTGTTTGAACCATTCTCGTTGATCTTTGTTGCACCAATTTCAATTTCAATGTATTCTTTGTCATCTTCTATGTCATATCTTGGAGATTGTTTTTTGGAAACTTTGGTTTAGTACTTCGAGGAAAATCATGTACATCTTGTTGGTTTTTTGGAGGCCATTGTTTTGAAGAATGAATATTTGTTATATTCAAGGGATGTTTATGATGCATATTTCTCTAAAAAGTCAAATACACCAACCTATGTTAATATTAAATTTATTAACTGTTCATAGAAATCAAAATTTTGACATAAAACAAATCTACATCACCTTCATAACTATAATCATGATTATAATTAATATTAATATTATGATAAATATGTTAATTATTATCGATCAAAAGAATATGTATAATAGTCTACATATAAGATCAAACAAGGTTGTTTCACATGCCAATTTGACATGCACATTTGGCATGCACAACAACCCAAATTGGCATGCACATCATCCTTGCTGTGTAGAAAACCATAGAAAATAAATGTCTTTAGTGTGTCACCTTGTTGTGGGCTTGGATATGGAAGTAGATTAGTGAAATACTTTTTCATATTGAGTGCCATTTATTTCAAATTCAGAATGGTGTTTGTTGATTGCATATACAATTCTTTAGAAAGAGATTTTGTTTCGTCACATTGTCCTTGGCTATAATTACTTGTTTGATGTGTTTAGAAGATTTTGAGATTTTAATTTCTTAAAATTATAAAATTTTGGGTATAATCCATATTTCATCATATTGTTTTGATGTCAGCAAGGTGTTTCTCAAAGATGATTGGATAAGATTGAGTCACAAATAATTGTTTAGAAAAACACTGGGCAAAGAAGCACATGCATGGAAACTCATTTTATATCTCCAACTTTCATGTTTGTTTTAACTAGGAACTGTGATTTGTTTAAAGCATACTAGGGAAAATAGCACACATGCACGACATATGCATTTGAAACTCATCCTAGGCTTCCAAATTTTAAGGTATCCCTGTGATTTTTTATTTTTATTTTTTTCATTATACATGTGATTTATTTGGAGGGAACATGGTTCACATCCTCAATAGTGTATCACAAAAAAAAAAAAAATTTACATAGATTTTGAAGGATTGTTGTGTCTGAAATACAAATGGTTGTTATCTATACTTGGATATCAATTGAAGTGATTAATTGGTTGTTGTTGGAGGTACTCACAATGCACATTTATGAAAGTTTGAATTTGTTAGTTTTAGTTCTTTACTACTTTTTATGTGCAAATTGCATGCAAATTGATAGCCAAAATCAGGTATTGAACAAAACCTTGGTTTGTGACCTTTGCATATATTATCAACAGAACAATATATATGATCAATAGTTGCATATATTGCAACACAACTTCAATAGATCCACTCATGTATATATAGGACACACCCCATTTGGCGTCTATTTTGGTTTCCAACCTTTATCTCCTTATGATATTCTAGTTGTTATCCCTATTTCATTCATATCCTACCAACAAAAGGAGCAAGAAAAAGTTTCTTATTTTCTGCAGAACTTGACCAAGGTTCATAGCAGAGTCCATCCTTCAATAGACATAGGCCAAGTATAAGGAATAGCATGAAAAACATTGAGTTGAACCACAAATTTATGTGGGTGAAAGAATTTGGATCCACTTGGATAACGAGCGCTTCAAAAATAAGTACCATCACAAGATCAATCATGTTTGGTATGTTTTGTATTGTCCTTACACACCATCACTGATAAAATGGATTTTAAAACCTTAAAAGTTGGATTTAGTACCTCAACTTTCCATTAGTAATGCACTGAATGTTAACCAATTTAAGGTGTATGAATCCCCTCACTTGTAGTAATTTATTCCATATATCTAGGTAAAGTAGTTAGAATTGGAAAAAAATTGTTTTTCCCCATAATCAAGAACTGCGTTGGAACTAACTGAAGAATTGGTATATGTGATGCAATGAAGGATTTAGTATCTGAGACATGTGAAGAGGGAAAGGTTATATGCAAGATGAAATGATCTACGCTTGGGTGGTGATTGAGAGATATGTGTAGAGTATTTAGAATGACTACTTGATTAATATTACATGGAAGTATGTGTGAGATAAGTTTTGACATACAATGTGATTGATTTATTGTTATAAATAGTGTCAATATTATGCACAAGACATGGGGCTTTTTTTGACGTCACAATCTTCATTTAGGAAATGTAGCGTAGAGGGCATAGATACATTTTTTGATGAGAAAAAAACAAGATGATAAGAAGTCATGTGTGGGTTTATTGGTTAATTGACAATCCTATAAGCATAGAAATGTATCTTGTGAATTGATAGATTGAATTTTGTAACATTGTGATGAAAAATTGAAGGCACAAAATGAAGCGGTGGTTCATGGGTTTATGAGCCAAGGTAAATGGAACAATAAATTGTATAAAGAAAATGACCAAGTAATTGGTTCATGTAATTGGAGACCTTGGAATTATGACATCCATAAAGAAAAAATGAAGCTTGAAGAAGTTGCCACAGGGTCTGATAGAGCATAGGTAGAACAAATTTTGATTCATGCCTTTGAAATGATGTAGGAATACCAACACAACAGTGATGCTTTTTAAATATGCTTATTTCTAATGTCGTCCTCACAACACTAATGTTGGTAAGAATTTGAAACCAAATCTAGTAGTGATTGTTGGTTCTAATTACAATTAACTATATGTTTTTAAAGAAGTGTGCTAGGTTTATATGTCTCCAAAATAATGTTTTCATTGGAGGTACTAATGTGAGTGCTCATGTGGTGAACAATGTGGTTTTAAAATATGTTTTAAGTGGTGACAAAATATGGTTTTGGGGACAAGTTTCTTTAAGCAAGATAAAACAAAAAAACAATCTAAGACATGAAAATAAATCACAAGAAATCCATAAGGGTTGAAGGCGCCTTCCAAATGTATAAATTGGAAGTGCTAAAATACACCAAGTAAGTCAAGTGAAGAAATGAATGAGAAATTGTAGTAAGCTACACCCAAGATGATGAAATACAAGGGATCTCTCACTAATTTTCCCATGTGCTCTTGGAATCCCATGAGTATGTCACCTGGTCATAAAAGAGTGATAAACCTATGGATACCCACTAGTATACCTCTTTTCAATTCATGGAAAAAGGGTTACCACCCTTCCAGGTAAGGAAACATGTGGATTTGAATTAGTTAGGTGACTCATGAAGATATATCAGTCCAACCTAAGCTTTAACATCAACTTATATGGAACACCCCTTCTTTTCTTATTTTTAATTACCTTTATGATTTGTGATTTGAGATCATATAAGAGTTCTTTCATGTTTGCATACTTAGGATAGAAATAAAAAGGGGTATTAAAAATGCCATGAAAAAAATGGATACCTGGGATATCTGGTAGAAATAGGGGGTTTTAAAATTGTACATATGTATTGGGAGGGGGGTCAACAAAAGGATTTTAGTTTATTTTTCAATATTTAGTGAAATTATGGGTATTCTTTATTATCCCATGAACAAATGTGATATGTCACATATTCATTGATTGAATCCCTTGTGCACTAGTAAAGATAGAACTCCACGGTTAGAAAAAGAAAATATAATGATACCATAGTTGTGAACCATAAAAACCCAACAAATATATAATAAAGTCTACCAAACCAATCTATTTTCTTTGACAAAAAGCCACTATAAATTCGGACATAAATAATCACATCATAGCTTTGAACCAAAGTGAACCCGAGAAACTAACTTCTACAAGAATAAAACTCAAATCTATCTAGCACCATGTTTATTCTCTTTGACAACAGTGAAAGAAACTAACAAAAACGAGAAGCAGGGACCGGGTATTGTAGCTTTGAACCAAAGAAACTAGAAATTTTTTATTTTATTCTCTTATGATTCTACTTTATCCACCACTAGAAAAAGAAAAATATAATCATACTAAATCCATGAACTAGAGAAACCAAAAATTATAAAAGCAAAAAATCGCACCAAGGGATTATATGTTTGAACATAAATAATGACGTCATAGCTTTGAACCAGAGAAAAACTAAGAAACTAATTTCCATGTGGCTAAAAATTCAATGAATTATTATTTTCTTTGAAATTAGCAAAAAAAACCAAGGAAATCAAGAACCTTGCATTAGGGCAACATAGCTTTGAACCAGAGAATAAAAAACAACCAACAACTAGCAACCACGATCCAATGTGATAACAACAATGACAACTAAAGACACTCTGCAAAACCCATATTAACAATTAAACACACCCACAATGCAACTCAATGTCTCACATAAAATCAATCCCATATCATAGTCCAATGCTTCACATGACATAGAGTAAAACTTCTGCATCCATCCACAAGTACAATAACATACCCACTCAACTTCAAATAAATAATAAATGTCCACCATTACACAAGAAATATGGCACCCCTGATTCAACAAACGACACATAATACCACCCAAACAAAAAAATTCGCGACACCAACCATTTGTTGATAAGAGACTCTAATACTTCATGATGTCAACGATTTTTGGATCAGAGAATTGAATACACAAGGTTCAAAGAAACATGTAACAACACCAAAACACAAACCACTTAGATCATCGATGATTCATCAACCCAACAATTTAATACACCAATGTTCCCAAGAAACTATGCAGTTGTACCTGATTCAGGTGGATATTGGTGGCCACCCACCTATTCAAATTGGCTCCTCGGGTCCATTTTTTTTCAGCACGTTCTTCTGTATTTCTTTGTAATTTTGGGGTTCTACACTTCTGGGGCTGTCTAAATCCCCACACATCCTCCAGGTGGATACGAGTGGACTCTCGCCTAATCCATCTAGCTTAATTTGTATGTTTTCATGTCAGAACATCTTGTTGTACTTATAGGGCCATTTTGGGGCCCTAAATGTTGTTTTTTTGGCTCGCCATAGTCAAGCTATAGACGAAGTCGGATTTTGATGACGAAATGTGTATTTATCTGAAAGACCTTTTCAAAGGGATATCACGTGCCTAAAACGGAGGTTGTATGCAAAATTTACAACCCTGGGAAGTTGAGGTACCAAATTATACCAACTTACCCATAGGTACCACATCCCTTTTGACGTTTCACCTTCTAGGGTTAGGTTTTTGGATGTCTAAGGTTTTGGAATTCATGAGTAATATTAAAAAGGCCTTTGGAGCCTCATTGTAATCCATTATTCTCAAACAGATGCACATAGAAGCCACATCTCTTCTTAGAGATAGCTACCACCATTCGAGCAAGTGTTTCAGTTCTGCAGTTTTACAGTTTCATCCTATTTCATTATTTAATAGAAGATATTGTTCACTGGATATTAGTGGTATTCTTCATATCTATGTGTTTATTGTATCCATTTTGATAATCAGTTTTTTCTGCTCCTAAATCTAGATCAGTGGTATCAGAGCGGTCTGCTCTTTGTTTATTTTTCTTCATGCATGTCCCCGACAAGATCTGGGTACAAGAAGTTGGGACTCGAACCAGTCGAGCCATTACAAGATCGGTCAAACTGAGCCCGACAACAACCCATGGGGGACGAAAGGAAATATTATGGAGCAGGAGATCTTATTGAAATGTTGCTTGAGGAATTCCTCACACAACAAAGGAACGAAATTATGGAAAACCTCACACAGATCCTTCGACGATTGCCCACAGGAGAAGCATGTTCATAAAGTGGTTTTGCAACCCCCTTCAAGGTACATGCAAATTTTTATATTCCATTATTTGAGGGAATGATAGATGTGGATGTTGTAGATAAATGGTTGAATCTGCTTGAAGGATATTTTTTAGTCCACAATTTTTTCGATAGGGAAAAGATCATTTTTTCACTCCTCAAGGTTGTTCCCCATGTTAAATAATGGTGGGATACTTACTCTGAGCAAAGGTTCGTGGAGGAATATACAATGTTTGTGGTGGCCCCTACATGGGATTCCTTCATGGACGCCATTAAATAAAAATACTACCTTGTTGGAATCTACGAGGACCAGTACACCAGATGAACCACCCTATGTCAAGAAAGGGACCAGACAATACCAGATTTCACCAATATTTTCCATACCCTATGCACCAAATTGGGTATCAAAGACTTTGAGCATCATCTAGTGCTCAAAAACACGGTTCTTTGCATAGATACATTCAAACATAAATGGAGTTCCTGGAAATCACCTCATTGGTCATGGATTATAGATACATTGTCAAGATCAAGCATAAATTTAAGAAGAAACGATGAGAGTTTGGATCTGCAGACCCCTCACAGTCGAAGCAGGGCAAAGGCAACCCAAACCCACAGAAAAAGGGACCAAGTCGAGATGGTCTCCCTCAGGAAAACCATTCCAAACCACAACACAAGAAGGGAAATGAGAATATGAACAAGGACACAGGAAAATGGTGTGAATACCATAAAATCCCTTGGCACAACACTGAAGAATGTCGCTCCAAGAAGTCCCTCATGGCCGAGTTGAAGGATTCTGAGTCAGAGGTCGATTTTGATTCCAAGTCAAATCATGAAGGAGGGAAGTAGATTATCGATGTTGAACCCAATTCCACTGTCTCTACCACCAAATTTTGGCCAAGCGAACCAAAAGAACCAGAGGAAGGGGAACGCCTCTTTCACTTCCGTATGTGGGTCAAGGGGGTTCTAATTCATTTCATTGTCGACAACGGTAGTCAGAATAACCTAATTTTAGCAGAGGTCATTAAGAGGCTAGACCTATCAAGGAAACCACACCCAGAGCTCTACACTACCGGATAGCTTTGCCAAGGGAGAGATCTCCATGTCAACCAACAATGTCGTCTTTCCTACAACATCAAGCCTTTCAAAGATGAGGTATTGTGTGATATTTCTCCCCTTGATGTTTGTGATGTTCTTGTAGGACAGCCATATTTGTGGAAGCATCATGTTGCATATGAGTCTAGACCCCACACTATTATTATTACTTTTGGTAGACAATTGTACAAGATCCCAGTGGTAGCATCGCCTACTACTATTTCTTTAATCTATTTTGAGCAATGCAGTAAGGTCATTTCATAGACCGGGAAGTTTGTCTTCTATGTGATCTGTGCTCATAGTAAGTAGAAGGTCGTCTCCACATCTGTGGCCTCTACACAACACCTCTATTTGCAGTAGAAGCAAGTGGATGGGATGGTGGAAGAATACAGAGACATGTTTGCCTCACCTACAGGGGTATTGACACACTGTCAAGTCAAGAATCCAATTGATTTGAACCCCAACACACCTCTACCTAATGGACCAGTCTATCGGTGCTCGTTGATGGAGAATGAAAAAATCAGGGTCAGATCCAAGAGCTTCTTCAAAAAGGGCACATCACACCCATCTCCCCTGGCGGAAGCCTGATTGTACTAGTGCAAAAGAAGGACAGGACGTGGTGACTATGCATTGATTATAGAGCCTTAAACAAAATCACAGTCAGGAACTGCTACCCCATTCCCAAGATTGTGAAATTCTTGACCAACTCAAGGGGGAAACATTCTTCATCAAAATTGACCTAAAGTATGGCTACCACTAGGCTCCCATAGAACCAACTGATGTATGGAAGACAACCTTCAAGTCTAAATAAGGTCTCTATGAATGGCTAGTCATGCCCTTTGGCTTAACAAATGCACCAACCACTTTCATGAGGTTGATGGATGATGTATTGAGACCCTTCACCAAATCCTTTGTGGTACTATATTTGGATGACATCCTCATATTCAACAGAACGTGGGAGGAGCACATGCATCATATTTAATAGGTTTTGAGCGCTCTGCGGTAGCACAAGCTTTATGCCAACTTGGAAAAATGATCTTTTGGCATGAAAAGGGTCCAATACTTGGGATACATTGTTGATGAGAATGGGGAACATGTTGATCCAGATAATATCTAAGTCATCTATGACTAGCCAGCCTCGACCACACTGATTGAGCTTCAAATATTTTTGGGACTAGCCAACTTATACCAACTATTCATGTTGGGATTCTCCCATATTGTATGTGTCCTCAGCCAGGTGACCAAGGGCGGTGGTAGGGCCAAGTTTGTGTGGGGGAAGGAACATAAATGAGAATTCGATGATATGAAGCATTGCTTGTTCTCAACTCTATTACTCTCCTTGATCGATCTGCAACAACCATTTGAGATTGAGACTGATGCATTTGACTATGTTGTGGGTGTAGTTCTCACTCAACATAGGAATACGGTGGCATACCATAGTGAAACACTCTCCAATACTGTCCGGAAATACCCCACCTATGACAAAGAAATGTATTCCATTGTACAATCCTATCGTCAATGGAAACATTACATTCTGGGGAAAGAGACAATCATACACATTGATCACAAGCCTCTACAGTTCATACAGAGACAGGGAAAATTGTAGAATGACCACCATCAGAAGTGGTCCACCTACCTGCAATAGTTCCATATCAACATCAAGTATAAGACATGTATATCCAATCGTGTCGCTAACTACCTCAGTCAACCTCCTGTGGTTTCACTCACCACTGTGCTCCATTCTTGTGGACATGAAGCATCTGAGTGGCCCCAACTTTATTAGCAAGATCCGGACTTCACCACCACATATCAACTCTTGGGTACATGCACAACTGTCACTGATTTTCACATTCAGGATGGACTCTTATGCCACCTGGTCCATCTCTGTGTTCCTACAAGTGAGCGTGCAAAGATGATTTGGGAAGCCCACTACAGTCGGGTGGCAGGACATTTTGGTGTAGAGAAAATTGTGGCCGTTCTTCAGAAAAAAATTTATTGGCCAAAAATTCAATTGGACTTCAACAAGTATATCAATTCTTGCATTGCCTATGCCATTTCCAAGCCTGCCATCAAGAATCAAGGCTTATACACCCCTCTTCCTATTCTTGGGAAGCCTTGGGAATCCATCTCAATGGATTACATGTCTGTCTTGTTGTCCACCAAGCAAGGAAATGACTACGTGTTTATGGTCATTGATCTGTTTTCGAATATGGCCATCCTCACATCTTATAAGAAGAATGTCACAGTGAAAGATACTTCCAATCTCTTCTTCGAATGAGTGTGGGTCCACTTTGGGATACCAAAAACCATCCTCTCCAACTAAGATAGTAGGTTCCTCAACACCTTTTGGTAGAGTCTCTTGTCTCTATTGGACACCAAGCTCACAAAATCCATTGCTTTCCACCCGCAAACCGATGGCCAAACAAAGGTCATCAATCGAATGATTTTGCACATCATGCACATGTAGAATTCTAAGCATCCACGTACATGGGACATGTAATATCCCTAGTTCGAATCCCAACTGCAAATGTAATAATGTACTTAAGATGGTGAGATGTTTTATATATTTTTGGCATGCATCTTCCATAGCATAGTGTGTGCATGTACTACGTAGTAAAATGATGGAATGGGCACATTCCAGGATACCGTGCGCAACAACTTAAGTGCGCGTGATATTGAGGCCAGGGAGACTTTGTGTATATGTTGTGTTTTATAGGCTGGTTAGCCAGTTATTAAAATCTAGGATGATTATGTTTTGAATTAGGCCAGAGAGCCTAGATGCTAAAGGCTAATGCGCCTATATTTGTATACATCTCATCATTAATATAAAATACATTCTTGCGCTCAGACCGACCACAATAAAAGAGTATGGGGGAGTAAACTCCACTAGTTAGGAAAAGGGAGGGCTAAAAGTTAATCAAAAGAGATAATATAGGGAGCTTAAGCCAAAAAGGAATATTATATTAATATTTATTAAAGTATAAAGTATGGATAATTATTTTACTCTAAGTTCCAAAGTTGGGGACAAGTGGGCCAAAGTAGCTCCCAACATGACAAGTGTCAAGTTGGGGACATGCATACATATTGTGGGGACTTAGCTCATTTTCCCATATTTTCCATCATTCTGATCATCATTCCTTCCATCAGGGAATTATCCATTCAGCCATACCATGATCTTTCACTCCCACAGTAAGCTATCCTTCATACTTCTTGTCACTGTACTTGAACCTGTATCCATAGACATACTTGTTTATGTAGCTGGTTAGTTGGGGATATGGGCTGAAGAAGCGGGTTGTCAAGCCCGTGGGATATTGAAGAGGCGGGTTGTCAGGATCGTGATCAATTTCTCTCTTGGTGAGAGAATTGTTGGGAATTGATTTCCTGAAGGTGCCAAATTGCAGCTACAGGGCTCTGAGACTTCCCGTCTGGCCTGTTGCTGAAGCCCTGGAAGGGAAGTGGGGTAGCCGAAGGATTGTTGAGTAGAGAAGGGGAACACTTCTTGGGGTGGGACAGGCATGTAGGGAATGAGAGACTATAGGCTGTTAGTTTGAGTAGGCACCTGTGACAGAGTTTTTCTTGTTTTCCATGAGCCATTAGCCTGGTTAGGAACCCTTTTACGCAGGTGGGGTTTAGTCCTTGCTCAGGGGTGACTCACTGTTGAGAGTGATGAATAGTGTGGTCTAATGCTGGGAGGTTCATGGAAGGTTTGCATGTAGTTGGTGATATTCTTACCAAGATACATGTCAACTGTGTGATAAATTTACATGCTCCATTATTATTTCCATGTTTATTTTTATCGACTTATTTGTGTATGATTTATAACTGTGTTTATAGTTATGGGTATTGCCTGCATATGCTTCATGCATATGTTTACTATTATTTTAGTATGAATATGTGCATTTACATATGTATTTGTATGTTTACATTTTATATATATGTTTCCGTAAGAGTTTTTTGTGTATATGTTTTAATTGCATGCAGTTTGAAAATTTTATGTGGCATAGCTCAGTTGGATGTTGGTTATGTTTTAGTATGTTCCGTAGAGAGAATAGTAAGAGTTCTCTAGCATAGCGTGGCATAGCATGGATAGTAGGGGACATTACAATATGGTACCAAAGCTAATTAAAGCATTTCAGTAGTCGAATTGCCCGACTTGTTGGTGGTCGAGAATGTTACAATATGGTATCAGAGCCAGGTTTTCAACACTGAGCCTAGATGGCCTGAGCAATTTAAGTTGAAGAGAAATGTCACAGAGGATTTATTTTGAAGTGGCCAAATTTTATTTGTAGAGCATCCATGGTAAAAAGTAACAACAATGATGCGGAATTGGGAAAAGCCCCAATTATTGTTGTTAAATTCATGGGAAAATCGAGAAATTCGGCCAAGTAGTGAGATATTACTGGTTTAATATCTGTTTTAGAAAATTAGGACCTAGAATGGGTCGAATTTGAAGTTACATTAAAGCCATGAGAGATGGAGCGAATTTAGTAATTAAAATTCTCAATTCGTGACTTGAGCTTGGGAAAAACTCATTCCAGAAATGTCAACCTACAATGATTTGTTGTTGTAGAGGTTGAATGGGTGTTAACGGGGTGAAATTGAGCAAATTTCATAGTTGCAGAATGTCTTTGGAAGAAATGGGGAAAAAGTTAAGCAAAAGCCCCAATTTCTGCAACAGATTTCACGAGGAAGTGACGCACATAAAAATGAATGTGCACAAGTGGGCGTACTAAAAATGCATGTTGTGCATTAAAAGCTAGTGATATATAAAAATTGGGTGCCACGCGGAAAAATGTTGGCGTGCTGGTACATGCGCTAAATTTAGGTACCACACGGAAAAATGTTGGCATGCTGGTGCGCACAGTAAAATTTGGTGGTGCACGAAAACGTGTTGGTGTGCAGTTGTGGGCACTAAAATTTGGCACCGTGCGGAAAAATTTTGGCATGCTGGTGCGTGCGGTAAAATTTGGTGTTGCGTGAAAAAGTGTTGGTGTGTGGTTGTGCGCACTAAAATTTGGCACCGCGCGGAAAAGTGTTGGTGTGCGGTTGTGTGCACTAAATTTTGGCGCTGCGTGGAAAAGTGTTGTTGCGCGGTGAACATACACATAAAATTGTGCTCACGGTGTGCACACACATATAATGACATGCGTGGTGTGCGCAGTATTGGCAGAGTGCAGAGGAGTTTGGTTGGTGTATGCACGATATGAGTATATCTTGTCATGCAACAAATTAGTTAATGGTGCGTGCAGAGTATTGGTGCATAGTGGGGGTGTACTAAACTTTGGCATGGAGTAGCGTGTAGAGTGAAATGCACGTGGTACAAAAACTGAACGTGGTGGATATTGGTGCGCAACACAAAAGTAGTGTGCACAAGTTATTGGCACGGCAAAGAAGTGATACACAATGGTTTTAAAGTGCGCGAAGCACGATTTACCTTGTGTTGTTGTTGCACATGGTAAAAATTGGTTACAGTTTGAAATTTGTGCGCGTAAAGTTGTTTGAAGGGTGAGCAACGAAAAAAACCAACAATTTTCTGCTACATTTTATATCATTTGAACATCATCTTTTGTAGTGTGTTTTTGAGGGCCTTAACAACGTTTTTAGCCACTCAAAAAATCAATATAACATAGTGTGCCTTGCCAAGGCACATTTTGTCTCTGCATCTCAAATAAAAGAGCTTGGAGAGAGTTTTATAGTGGTGTAAACCGTTCGTCAAACGAAGCTTTTATGAGAAAGTTACAACATAAACAGTGGAGGGTAAATTTTCAAACCCATCTAACTTCAAAGAGCCATAAATTTCTACTCTGGAATCTGATGGAGGCGTAGGAGCATTCAATGGAAATATGTTGAACCATACAAGATAGTCCCAGAGATGAATTAAATTTCTGGGCATGTTAAAAGTATTTAATATGGCAAAGAAGGTACCTGTAGCATATCAGTTACAATATGGTATTTTGGCCTAGAACTTCAACCGACTATAACTAGCATCCTAGAACCCAGAAAAAGGTGAAACTTGGACAGAGTGTCCATAATATGTATATGAAGAAAACCAATATATCTTCCATGAAAATTCCAATGGATTATGTGCAAAAATGCATATTTACAGTGTAGAGTTGTGCCAAGTTGAAGAATGAACAGAAAAGTTATTGGGAAATTTTCAAATAGCCATAACTTTCTACTCAAGACTCAGAATTGAGCATGGGAGAAGGCGTTGGAAAGGCCTATGACAGTAGAATATAAATATTCACCCATAAAATTGATATGGGAATTCAATTTTCTAGGGAATCAGTAGAAATAATTCTGATATATTATGGAACCAGAATGGTTCATATATTTTCATGAAAATTGTTGAGTCAGTTAACTTGAAAAAGTTTTGTTGGCTACACATTTTTGTAGAGTTAAAGAATTTTAGTTATTAACAGGAGAGAAGGTTGAAATTTAATTAAAAATAAGAAGAGGTACTCAGGGAAAGAATGCTATGAAAAAAATATTCCATAAGATGATCAAAAGCCAAGACCTCAAAATGTTCAGGTATAGAATCTGAGTGTAGCCATAAAGTCTTGGGAGGCCAATACAGGAGGTCCTCTCATGCTAGTCAAGTATTCAATGGAATTTGGGCAAAGGAATAGATAATGTAGTGATTGAATTAGTGAACACTCCCAAATATACCAATATACAAATAAAGCAATGCATGGGAGTAAGATCTATTATGAAAGGATTTGAATATTGGAATGATAGTAACTAGATAAAGAAAGAGGCTTAATGCATATTTGGATAAAGAGTGCATCATATCCAGGGATTAGATATGAAATTAGAGTAATGATTCCCTTATGGTTATCAGAGTGTGCAGTGGAAGCTTGGTATGAAGGGCATCAATATGGCATGATAGAAGTGGATTGTGCAAGGCAGGTTGAAATCAGATTGGTCGAGAGAGGGGAAAGTAATAGCCACAAGAAAATCCAAGTACTGATATGATCAATTAAGGAGGGGATAAATCAAGTACCTCAAGAAGTAAGTTGGTGTTAACTATCCAAGTTTACTTAGAAAACATGACTGGAAATAGAATTGGGTCATGTAGGAGTGGGATCAGAGGGATTCGAATAATAGTGGAATGCTGAAAATTAATATCAGCATAATATGTAGTTGCAAGTCCATGAACATCCTAGAATAATGGAAGAAGAATTCATGGGGTAGATATCAAGCAAATGGGAATGCATGAAAAACACTCCAAGAAGGAAAAAAAGAATACTAGTAGATATTATTGATGCATTCCAAAGGTATTGAAGATATTTCCACAATAGCATGGAGAGGTTAAGCCAAGAAAGACTTGAAAGTGGAATGAATCTTGGTAGAGAGTCAGTAAAGAACCATGAAAAGGAAAATGGTTCTATGCTTGGTTGTGAATGTAAAAGAGATGGTGCCTGAGAAGAATCTATCTCAAGTATCATAGAGTCATGAGTGACATTTCCAGGGGGTGGAAGTACCACTTGAATTATGTTAGTAAATTAAAAGCAACATTAAGTGTTTTTAATTAATTCTATGCAGCCAGGGAAGGAGGCATATGTGCATCCCTAGAGTATGATAAGAGATTGGCTATGCAGGCCAAGTTTGAGGCTAATGGATTCTTATCTTTTTCATTTACAATCTATTTTTTCTTGCTGCAGTCCATGTATGGTAGCAATAATAATAACGCCATAAAAAAACAAAAATAATACCACCACCAATCCATATTGACACCTTCTTGCAATTTTTGTAAGAAAAAAGTGTAGGTAATCTGCAGAGTCTAGTATTTCAAGTATTTAGGTTGAAATTTTCTTCCTAATCCCATAAATTTATAGGTAGATATAAATTTGTTACATATACATGTCATTTTAAATTTACATTTTATTAATAGTTAGTATACTTATTGTTCTTAATTTACTAAGGTACAAATCAATGGAAATGAAGATGTCTTGGAATATGACATTGTAGCTAGTGAAGGGAATTACATCTTTGGCGTAATTAAGGATTGAAAAGATTCTACATTTTATGAAATCCATCATGAAAATGTGGATGATGGAGTAATTGGATATCCTTTTTAGTTTTTTGTTTGTAAAGGGAAATAGTTAAATCCAAAGCAACAGGAAAAATGGAGAGTGGAAACAACAACTATAGTTTTCAAGAGGAAACTAGACACATTGGAAATTGAAACATTTGGATCAAGTGCAGTGGAAAAAGCTCCAAATGTTGGAAACATTAGCGAGCATGTGGAGGAACCTATGCATAAACAACCGAGATTTGAAAGTGCATTAGATTATGTACAACAATGTATATCTGTTGATCCTATTGTATTGACATATTGAAAAACAAAGTGAATAGTTTAATGGAACAATTTGTTGGGGAGAAGCTTAGTCTCCAAGTATCTTCGGAAAAGGGAAAACCTAAAATAAAGATCCTATGTGAAAAGTGTGGTGTTTCTTATGGAACAAGGGAAATATCATTGGCATATAGAACGTTTATCAACTTCAAAAATTCTCATATTAGACCAATGACTCATCAAAGTAACATTTTAGGAGTGCAAAATAGTCAAATTCCTTCATTTAATGATGAAGCAACACAAACAACAATGGTTGGAGATCGATTTGAGATTGAGCATGAAATCAGACTTCTAAATGATTTCAATAAGACACATGATCCTGATTTGTTCAAGGTGGTGGAAGCAACACTTGCAGAATACTAGGACAAGAGAAAAGTAAAAATGGAATGTACACGATGCAGTAAATGGTTTTTCTTAGTGTCATCTAGTGGTAATATTTTCAGTTATTTGAATGAACACATGAAATCAAAGAAGAATATTACTTCTACATATGAGGTTTTTCAAAATATAAGTAGGTCGAGGATTGGCACAACCGACAGACCCAAGAATCCTACCATTGAGAAGTCCCAAGAAAGTTTGAAAAGGTTATTGGTTCCATCATCACTGTCACTATTACATATGGTTTCTACAAATCCAAGTGTGTCTTCTTCAACTGCGTTAATTATGCAAGTTTTAATTTAATTCCTTTTTTAATTTGAATGTGCACATTTTTTGTTGTTATCATTTTTGAAACTATTTCATTTTTTAATGTATTTTTAATATTAGTGTAGGTCATTTATCTCCCTTGAAATTACAATGTTGGGGGTATTGGGATCCCTATATTGATAGAAATGGGGAGAGACAAGATACAAATGTACTAATCGATGATAAACAAGGTGGGAAATTAGGGGCCATAGAGAAGCATAATAAGAGGACACTATGTTATTGTGGTATTGAATGTAGTATTGATGACACATATAGGCATATTCATTTCTAGATGTTGGGTATGTGTTATATTCTTTGCACGAGTAGTAGTGTCTGAGCGTCTACGCCGAGCGCACAGGGGGTTT
>SNQJ01S0206305.1:0-16384 GCA_010110895.2 Picea sitchensis | reverse complement strand
TTAAGTTCTGTACATCATCTATAATTGAGCACCAACTCAATGTGAGGCTGCTACCTTTGTTTTACAAGCTGCAACTTTTTTGAGAGCACCAACTCTCTGGTTTCTCTAACACCAACTCCCTTAATGTTCCAGCACCAACTTCCAGTTACACAGGCTCCAACCTGTATAACAGAGAACACTTGTTCTCCCTTGCACCACCTTGCCACCCTGGTTTCTCTGGCTGCAACCAGATGGAAGCTACAACTCCCTATGTTCAAGATCCCACTTGAACCTATGAGGACAACAGTCCTCCCTAGCACCTCCCAACCACCCTGGAATATAAATGAATAATTAAACAACCAACTACATAGATAAATCGATTCTTACCACTTCTTCTTTGTTCTGTAAATCTGGTCTTCTTCTAACTATTCTACAATTCTTCTCTTCCTTTGTCTATTCTGCAAATCTGTTATGTTTCAACTTGTTCTGTCATTCTGCTCTGCTTTAAGTATTTTCTTCATATGTTACTCTTCTCCGAGTTTTATCTCACAGTGCGCATATTTTCAGTCTCACACTATGCATCCTGTGATTTTCCCTTTCTTACAGTTTAATTCATTTTTTCGTCTAGAATAACCAACCTCGTATAGTCTGTATATTTTTATTTTATGCACCACATCTACAACAATTACACTTCGAATATTCTGAGGCAAAAGAAAAACTGTCTAAGCAACTGAAATGCCAATTGATTAGGAATCATGAATCAATTTTGCTAACTAATTCACAACTGATGAATTAACTGCGAGAGAGAACAATAGCCCTCTGATCATATTCACATTTATCTGCACCGTTGAATGAACTTTATTAATCTTTCCTTTAAATCGGGTTTCGACATTTCGTCATTCATGTGGCCAAGTGTCTCGACACTTCATATCGCGATCTCCGAAACTCCGATACAGAGATT
Organism: Picea sitchensis; assembly: GCA_010110895.2. Lineage (NCBI taxonomy): Eukaryota > Viridiplantae > Streptophyta > Pinopsida > Pinales > Pinaceae > Picea > Picea sitchensis. Next base: position 15,444 of record SNQJ01S0206305.1, on the reverse strand, counting down.
TTATGTGCTAGCTCCTTCCTCTATATGACCAAGGCCATGACCAAGCGCTTATGCATAAAGTGATTTTCGCGAATTCGCATTTCATGAATCTAGAGATGAGGCATCTTGAATCTCCAAGTAGTGATCCACGAAACCCCGAAATGGAGCTTAACTTAACTGACTCCTTCCCTTCTCGTGACCACAGGCAGTGACCATAGGCTATGCCAAAAGGCGCTTCATATCTCGCAAATTTATAAACTTCATTAAGTTTGATCGACGGTTGAAATCTCCATAGATATGACGGTCCAGATCTTTTCGCGATCTCGCATCTCACGAGTTTCCACACCATGCTCCATTGACTCCAAGTCAGCAACTTGTCCTATGATTCGACAATCCAAATCTGATCTTAATTCAATGGCCCAAATCATATTGCGATTTTTCATATCGCAGTTTCGGTGGTTATATTTCTTGCCTCTCCAAGTCGCGAGTCACGAAACTCCGAAATGGAGTCGGATCAACGGTCTAGATCACACTTTGATCTGACAGATGTGATTAAATCACGATTTTGCATATCACGATTTCGATGGTTATGTTTCTTGCCTCTCCGAGCCGCGAGTCGTGAAACTATGAAATGGAGTTGGATCAACGGTCCAGATCACACCTTGATCTGACGGCTACGATTAAATCATGATTTTGCATATCACGGATTTGACATTCTTGTGGTTATGTTTCTTGCCTCTCCAAGTCGTGATTCGCGAAACCCCAAAATGGCATGGGATCAACAGTCCAGATCAACACTTCATATGACGGTCATCGGGAATTGTAAATGGGATCCAACGATCATAAATGTTGCTTCTCCTCCCGAGCTTACTTTGTTCCACTTACTCTGATCTTGCCATCGATGATCTGCCAACAATCCTCTGCACTATCTCTTTTGAGCTTATTCGAATCTTCTCTGCAACGTCTTCTCATAATGCCCATCTATTACATACTTTCTATATTCATGCCATCTTCAATGTTGTACTTTCCATCAATGACAAGTATACAAGCATGCATTGTCTGTTAAATATTTGCCAACAAGAAGGGTGCCTCATCCCCAGATTTTAGGGAAAACTGCTATTTTTAGATCAAGACTCAACTCTCGGTTCCTGATTTTCTTGATTTATTCTTGATTTATTCCAACTCCCGCATGAAAAAACTCATCCATTATTGGGGAATGCTCACCTCCTCTTTGAGTGAGAGATTTATTCCTTAATTAATGATTTTTGCCTTTACTATTATTAGTAATTGTTATTTCGGGTTAGTTAAGTGAGTTGGAACTGCTTCTCTTGTCAGTTAAGTAAGATTAAGTGAGATAATGCACACCAATTGACTCTTGTGGGCATTAATGAGTGTGTGACATGTGTCTTTAGTGGTCTAGTTTGAACTATGTGGTCTCCCTTAGCCTATGACACCTATTTTATCTTTTTCTAGCTTTTTTCACTAGAATTTCTATGTTGGAAATTCTATATATTCACCTCCTCTCTTGTTTTTGAGGTTGGTTTCTCATGCATATTCATTTTTTATTAATATAATTCTCCGATTTATGGAGAAAAAACTTTCTCTCGTATCTTGAATATCAACAAATTGTATGTGTTCATTTTAACTAGAATTCTAGATCTATCGGGGTTTCTACAGGAATTCTACAACAGTGGGATAATTCAATTGACGAGTAGAGGTTACATCTACTTTTAATTATCACCTTGGCTCTACTCCTAGTGGTTATCCTTGCAAGATGTAATTAATGAATGAATTATATTTTCTATAGGTCAAGTATAAAATTGTAGTTCTTTCAAGTCATTGGATTCCTTGGCTTTAATAATTGATGATAGATTTTGGAATTTATTCATATCATTCACCTGCTACTCTTTGTTGTGATAATGATCATGCCATGCACATTTCTTGCAACCTAGTGGAGCATCAACAAACAAAACACATTGATATCCACATGATATGCATTCAATAGATCATATAGCGTTGTATTTTCAACTTGGAGTATTTTCCTACTTAAGATAATGTTGTTGACATCTTCACTAAAAGTTTGGCATCACCTAATTTTCTTTAGTTGTGATTGATTCTCGTGGTGATAGAAATTATTATTGTATAGTCCTCTTGGTTTTTCCTTGCTTCAATTATTTTTATGTAATTTTTTCTCTCTTTTAGAGAGGAGTTTTTTCATATGGGTTTTTCTCCTTTTCTTTGATCACGTTGTACTTAGATACCTTAACAAGCCTTGTTGTTGGGACCCATTTTTTTTTCCAGTTTTTTTCCTCCCTATATTTCACTTAAGAGGGAATTTTAATAGATATTTGTAATCCAACTATCCATAGTTGGAATATTATGTAGGAAATTCATTATTTTTCCAAGTAGTATAGTCACCAACCAATAGCCAACTATTCTTCTATTGCGCCTCTACTAGTTTTTAATAAATAGAGATATTTATCTTATATTTAAATATATTAGATTTCATAGAGTATTTTCTCTTGTTTTTTCACTCATGGAAGGTACTTTGGTGTTGTAAAGGTTTCTTTCTAAGTTGTGACATTGTTTTCGATACATCTTCACTAACATTTGTTTCCAACACACACTTGAACATTAATTATAATTCCATAAAATATGAAACATTATTGAATCATATCCCAAATCTAGTGTTAAACCTAACATGATGAATCTCAAATAAGAATATAACTCCTCCAATATTACTAATGCTAAATTTTGATGGGTGGACCTCCCCGTAAAAAATGCCTGGACCTATCTATTAGCTAACTAATAATTTACCTAGCCAAATAACCCATGAATTTTTAATGATCATGGAATTACAACTAATGGGTTCAAATGGATTGACCTAACCCACTAAACTAATAAACAATTTATATATTGTTGTAAAATTTTTAATAATTTTAGATGATAAGTTTATTCATTGTTTCTTATTTATATATCTTGCCAATAGTCCTCCTCAATTCATTAATATTTTTTCATTTTAAGCATTTCATATTAATATTCTAATATTTCATCATTGATAAGAATTATTAACATACTAACATGTCAAGCTAGTAATTGGAATCTTGAACTACATGTTGTTTGTGAATTATAGATGATCTGAAAAGATCTTTTAAAGACTATGGTTGAGTTTTAAAACATGAGTTCCTTAACCATTTAAGAAAATGATGAAAGAGGAAGAATTAGTGATGAAACATGGAAGCCATAATAAGATATAAGATCTGGAAATAAGCACAAGAATCAACAAACCATAACAACAAAAGTTGTTAATAGAGTTTGGCAATATCGCCTACATCTCCGAGCCTTTGTCTTAGTGGGCAAGGCTTTATTATTTCTCTTCAAAGATTAAAAAATACATAAGTGTCAAATGGATTACAAAATGACCTTTCTGTGTTATTCTAGATCTCAGGAACCCAACACAACTAACGACATTGAAAATGGATGAATGAAGCTCCCATAAATGGCCTGCAAAGTTTCTCTCCTCAATGGATTCCCTACATAAAAATGGATTTGGCTTTACAATTATTCAACATTTCTCCTCTTCTGAAATTGTGTTAAGGCTCCCAAGAACCTATGGATTTTATAGGCTTGAAGTTGGCAACAAACCCCCAACTTCCCCCCAAGCTCTAGCCTCAAAAAGAGCTCTAGATCCTCCAATAATGGCCAAAATCTCTCAAAACTGGCTGAAAAATCAAATAAAATATTATAATATAGTTTTAAAAAGCCACTTTTGGGCCAAAATAAGGTGCAACCCACTATTCTCGGGCTCCTGGTCATATGTGCCTTGCCATGTGGCCGAGGGTTGGGTGTTGGTGCGCTGGGATCCTCCGACATAGGCTCTTGGTTATATGCGTCAGCCATATGGTTGCATCCTTACCTCTCGACATGCCTTTATGTTGTAGCCCCTGGTTCTTAGTGCCTATTCACACACCTTGTTCGGCGAGCTAGCTCTACCAACCAACTCTAACCCCACAAATCTGTGCCAAACGTAAAGTGAATGGTCACATGCGTAGAGTTGTTTGGTGTTGTGTCGGGGGTTGGGGCCTTTACTCCACAGACATAACATAACGATAAGTTTTAAAAATTTAAATCACACAATATATAATAGGCAATATAAAGGGTGGGTTGGTAGACCAACCCTACCAAACCATTACCCACGCCTGGAGATCGCGAGTTCGACTCCCGTGAATTCCATATAATTTTTCCCAGTGTCAACCAAGGAAGGGGTGCCACATGGCAACCCACAACTAGGCCATGTGGCACCATCACACTTTCCATCAAACATCCACGTGTCAAGATATGATTTGTCCAAATTTTCCATACCTGCCTAGTCAACATGCCACCTGTCAGTCTGTACCACCTAGTCACCTACCACGTTTCCATCTCCAGATGATGCCATATTAGCATGATGATGTCATGTTGATGTCATCCTAATTCATGCTGACATCACCTATTATACCTGCTAACATCAACATTGACTTTGACCAGTTTGACTTTTTGCCTGTTCGAAAAAACAAACAGAACGTGATATATTTCGCATACGGTGTATGTTTGAGCCCATTCAATTTGCATTGGATTAATAACAAAGAGGCCTACGCACACGTCCGTTTTGAAGTGATTCTAAGAACTTTAATTTTTAGGCCTTCTTGGACCCATTTTGGATCACACCTCCCCACTAAGACCTTTTGGTACTTCAAAAGGATATTAACTAGTCATCAAGTGTGGGATAGGACACCCCACTTGTTCTCTGTATTTAAACTTTGTCTTGTGCACTTGTCTCATCAAGATCAATTGTAAAACAACCATGAAAACTAACAACATATTGCTAGCCACTTGTACTTTGTCACATCTTTTTGAATCCGCTACCATCCATGTTGACAACATTAGCTATGATACCATCAGAAATATGACTGCAAATGAGCTAATATGTTTGTAGTACTTGCACGACATTAGCTTATCTTGAAGCAAATTATGATTGAACTTTCATTCTACAACCATCTCATGTTCTTTCTTAAGATCAATTACTTTATTTGGGACAATTATAGGTGTGTTTCTTGCATGAGATGCCTTCCTTAATTGTTCCGTTGTCTAAAGAGATTGTTTTTCTTTTAAGTGATGAGCATGTACAACATAGTACTTGCATGCTTTGATTAAATGATATTGATTATGTTTCCTGTAGAAGATTTCTTTTCGATCATACAAATAAGGACTGCCTAAGACTATTCCACATTCATTGAGTGGCACCACATTACACGTTACCTCATCCACAAACTCAGATGAAATTGCAAAATTTAATGTGCATTTCTTCGTTATGTGCAATTTATGGTTGTTGTTTATCCATTTAAGTGAGTAAGGTTTATGATGCATCTTAGTGTTTAATCCCAATTGTTTAACCACTTCCTATGAAATAAAGTTAATTGGGATCCACTATCTATCAATCTGTCAACCTTAGTATGTCTCATTATAACCCNATGATACCATCAGAAATATGACTGCAAATGAGCTAATATGTTTGTAGTACTTGCACGACATTAGCTTATCTTGAAGCAAATTATGATTGAACTTTCATTCTACAACCATCTCATGTTCTTTCTTAAGATCAATTACTTTATTTGGGACAATTATAGGTGTGTTTCTTGCATGAGATGCCTTCCTTAATTGTTCCGTTGTCTAAAGAGATTGTTTTTCTTTTAAGTGATGAGCATGTACAACATAGTACTTGCATGCTTTGATTAAATGATATTGATTATGTTTCCTGTAGAAGATTTCTTTTCGATCATACAAATAAGGACTGCCTAAGACTATTCCACATTCATTGAGTGGCACCACATTACACGTTACCTCATCCACAAACTCAGATGAAATTGCAAAATTTAATGTGCATTTCTTCGTTATGTGCAATTTATGGTTGTTGTTTATCCATTTAAGTGAGTAAGGTTTATGATGCATCTTAGTGTTTAATCCCAATTGTTTAACCACTTCCTATGAAATAAAGTTAATTGGGATCCACTATCTATCAATCTGTCAACCTTAGTATGTCTCATTATAACCCATATGTGAAACAATTTACTTCTAGAATCAAATCCATCACCAATTTTACCTGTCAAACCAACCACTATGATTTCAGATTCATCACTCAAATCCAATCCCAAGCCTATTGGTCGTGATTCTATTGCAATTGTTTTCCTCCCTTTCCTTTCTTTGAACCATTTCGGTCTCTTCTCGAGACGCAATTTCCAGCAATGGTCCTCATCGTGCCCTTATTTCTTATAATGCTTGCAAGAGAGCTTCTCTTCCTTTCTTGACACTTAATTTTCCTTCTTTTCATTCCACTTCCTTTTGTCCTCTTTCTTGAAGACGATCCCCCTGATACACCAAATCATGTTTCCCCTACCTCAATGTATGTTGCTTGAACATAAACCTCATCAAGATTACTGGGTCCAAACATAAATACAATGTTATGATTGTGTGCAAGTAAACCTCCTATATACTTCATAAGAGTTTTTTGGATATGTAAAGGATTGTCTAACATTATTGCCATCTTATGAAATTCATTTGTGTATTCTTGCACTGTTTGTCCCTTTCTTAGTTTAAGACCTTTCCATTCAACTAAATCCTTATCTTTATAACCCAAAAGATGAAATTCCTTTCTAAGTCCAGAAACAAAAATTTGCCATGATGGAAATACATTACCCACATGTTGCGTGCCATTTTGCAACTTTCTTTACCATGAGATGATTGTTGTGACTGCAAGACGAAGTGATGCCAACTTGATTTGAGTTGCCTCATCCTTGATTTGCTGCACACTGCAATAAAATTCCATATGTCTGACCTAGTTATCAAGCCTTTGTGCATCGACTTCACCATCATACATGGGTAATTCAAACTTTACATCAAGCTTAAGTAAAGGCATATCATGTTTATGTTTATGGGAATCTTTTCTTGCGGTGGATTTGGAACTTGAACTTGAAGAAAAAGAAGTTGATGGAGAAGAAGGAGGTGAAGGAGGAGTTTTAGGAGGATCCTCTCCTTCTTCACTTTTGACTTTTGAAGATTTACCTAGAATCGGTCTCTTCTGGTCCAAGTAATCATCATATAAAACCTTCACCATCTCCGACATGGTGAAGAAAGTCTTTCAAAAATCTACCTCGTCATGAGAAAGTCCCTCTTTCAATGCCATCTTCTCACTTTGAGAAGTTCTCTTTCTCGATTCAATATTAGGATTCCTGTCAACAATCTCTCCTTCACCACGATTCAGATTTTCCCTGGTAAACATGCAAACTCAAAAACCAACCGTTAAACTACTCTAATACCACTTGATCTGAAAATATATTTTAAAGAATTTGGTTGAGTTTTAAAACATGAGTTCTTTAACCATTTAATAAAATGATGAAAGATGAAGAATTAATGATGAAACATGGAATCCATAATAAGATATACAAAACTAGAAATAAGCACAAGAATTAGCAAACCATAAAAACAAAAGTTGTCAACGAAGTTCAGCACTATCACCTACGTCTCCGGGCCTTTGTCTCAGTGGGTGAGGCTTTCTTATTTCTCTTCAAAGACTAAACAATACATCTTATAAGTGTCAAATGGATTACAAAATGATTTGGTTGTGTTCTTCTAGATGTCAAGATGTTAAGAACCTGAATAGATATACCAATATAATAACCACAAATACTGAATACATAATATATCCACTAAGCAATATATAAGAAACCACACTTTATTATATCAAAACCCTTGAGGTAGGGCAACGCCATACAATGGATCCTATTATGGAATGGACTCTCTCCTGTTCACTTGCCTCTTCGAGGGGGCATCCTCCTATCGAGCTACTACTCCAGATACAATATTTCTCTTCATATCTCATTACATTGTTTGAACCCCTTTATATAGTGCTACCATCACCTAAGAACATTTTAGAGGAGGAATCTTCTAGAAGTAGAACCTTCTAAGAAGTCCTCTTACATTTATTATATCTAATTACCCATTTATTATATATAACTACCATAGTGTGCCTTATTTAATAATATAGTGGACCTAGTCAACCTTACATTGAATGAACTCCACTATTATCACTATGGGCCCTCTGGCCCCCCCCACTACCTCTCTAGCTACCTTACATTCCATCCCCCTTATGAAAGCGTTATCCTCAACGCTTGATGTACAACCATATACTAGGGTCCCATGGATAATTGTGGACCATAATGCTAAAGAAGACTGAAGAACCAAGGTCCCATGTACAAAGAAAATCCACCATGCTGAAGTAGTCTAACCACCATTGTAAGCCCGGGCTCCATGTCCAAGTGCTCATGTGAACTCCCCGTGGAAGATTTTGGAACTCAATAACCAACTCCAAATGATGCTCCAAAGACTGACACCTATCATGTGGATCCAAATAAGAAGTTCCATCCACATAGTGGAAAAAGGTCGTAGCAGAATCTGGAATGAATAATACTACTATAGAATATGTAGATTGAATGCTGGTAACTAGCTCCTGATGTGGGACATTGATGTTCTCTACAGAAGGTGGAGTAGAGTCATCAAATAAAATATGAAAATGGTTGTCATCCCAAAAATGACAACTATCCATATACCAATCATCACAATCTACCTTAAAATCATACCAAGCATATACTTCTTCATTATATTCATCCCTGAGGCTCTCCATAAGAAATCTCTCCTGCATGTTATTCAATGAATCTTGAATACTACGAAAACTATCATTGAGGTTGTCTGTGAGGTTGTCTGTGAGGCCATGTACAAATGCATCCAATCTATCATCCAATGTGTGAAACAATTGGACTTTGAATGATTCAAGAATTTATTTCAGGTTTTGAGAAGAAATAGCCACATGAGCATCCTATGAACTCACCCAATAAGTTACAACAGAAAATCGCGGTTTTTTCTGAAAAAACCCTAAAAAACTGTTGAAGTTAAAATGCTCATAACTTCACTTCTCGGACTCCGTTTTAGCTGATTTTTTTATTGAAATTGGGTGAAATTGTGAGAGGAACTCAGATTTGTAATTTGTTTGAGAAAATTTTGCCTCCATCTGCTACAAAAATAAAAACAAATCGCGTCGCCGTCCGCGGAAAAAACCCTGAAAAAAATTGCAGATTTTAAAACTTCAATATCTTGACCTTCCGGACTCCGTTTCGGATGATTTTTTTTTTTTAACTTGGGTGTTTTTCTGAGAGGAACTCATATATACAACCCTTTTATGCAAATTTTGTACATAAATATACCAAAAGGTTTGAGAATATCGTGGCCCTCTTTTTTTCTTCTCCGAAAAAAAAATCTGCAAAAATAAAAAATATTTGCCCAAAATATCTACCAAGGAAAGTGCTCTGATACCACTTGTTAAGAACCTGAATAGATCTAGCAATATAATAACCACAAATACTGAATACACAATAGATCCACTAAACAATATATAAGAAACCACACTTTATTATATCAAAACCCTTGAGGTAGGGCAACACCATACAATTGATCCTATTATGGAAGGGATCCTCTCCTGTTCACTTGCCTCTTCGAGGGGGCATCCTCCTATCGAACTACTGCTCCAAATACAATATTTCTCTTCATGACTCATTACATTGCTTGAACCCCTTTATATAGTGCTACCATCACCTAAGAACATTCTAGAGGAGGAATCTTCTAGAAGTAGAACCTTCTAAGAAGNCTAACTACCATAGTGGGCCTTATTTAATAATATAGTGGACCTAGTCCACCTTACATTGAATGACCTCCACTATTATCACTATGGGCCCTCTGGCCCCCCCCACTACCTCTCTAGCTACCTTACACAAGAACACAACACAACTGATGACACTAAAAATGGATGAAGGAAGCTCCCGTAAATGGCCCACAAAGTTGATCTCCTCAATGGCTTCCCTGCATAAAAATGGCTTTGAATTTACAATTCTTCATCATTTCTCCTCTTCTAAACCATTATTAATGCTTCCAAGAACATATGGTTTTTATAGGCTTGAATTTGGAAATAAATGCCCAACTTCCCCCCAAGATCTGGCCTCAAAAAGAGCTCTAGATCTTCCAATAATGGACAAAATATCTCAAAATTGGCTGAAAAATCAAATAAATTCTTATAATATAGTTTTAAAAACCCACATTTGGGCCAAATTAGGGAAGATTCCCTTATTCCCGAGCTCCTGGTCATATGTGTCTCTCCATGTGGCCGAGGGCTAGGTTCTGGCGGGCTGGGCTCTTGGTTATATGCGTTGACCATACGGCCGCACCCTTACCTCTCCACATGTATTTATGTTGTAGCCCTTGGTTCTTAGTGCTTGGTCACACGCCTTCATCAGCGGGCTAGCCTGACCGACTGGTGCTAACCCCACAAATCCATGCCAAACATAAAGCCAATAGTCATATGCGTAGAGGTCGTATGGTGCATCGGGGGCTGGGGCTAGGCCCCAACCCTTTACTCCGTGGACATAACATAACTGTAAGTTTAAAAATTTGAATCACACCATATCTAACAAGAAATATCGAGGGCGGGTTGGTAGCCCGATTTTGCCAAAACATTCTCCATGCCCGGAGGTGATGGGTTCGACTCCCGTGGAGTCCATATAATTTTTCCCGCAATCAACCAATGAAGGGGTGCCATGCGGTAGCCCACAACTGGGCCACGTGGAACCATCACACTTTCCATAAAACAACCACATGTCAAGATATGATTCATCCACACCTTCCACACCTTTATAGTTAGCATGCCACCTATCTGACACGTGTCAGTCTGTACCGCCCAATCACCTGCCATGTGTCAGGCCATATTGTATTGTCATCTTCCATGTGTCCATCTTCGGATGAAACCACATCATCATGATGATTTCATCATGACGTCACGCTGATTTCATCTTGATGCATGCTGACGTCACCTGTCATACCTGCTGACGTCAATGTTGATTTTGACCAGTTTGACTTTTTGTCTGTTTGGAAAAACAAAGAGAACACAATATCTTTCACATACGGTGTCCATTTGAGGCCATTCAAGTTGTGTTGGGTTTGTAATGATGAGGCCTACTCACATGTCCATTTTGAAGCAATTATGAACACTTTTTCTTTTAGGCCTTCCTAGACCCATTTTAGTTCTTTGATCCATTTTAGATCAATAGAAGAAAAACTAATTTAAATCCATGTGATTTTCTAAAATGAAAAATACTAAATACTAGTTATTGTAAATTGAATATCGATATCTTGGTCAGTGTCCATGTTAACACTCCTTTGCATTTTTTATTATCAAATTTCTCTCCAACATTAACAAAACTTAATGTGTGTTTCAATAAATAATCAATATTTAATTAAAAATCATGATACAATAACATATCTTTCCTCTTTGGATTTGTATTTGTAGATTGAATTATGGAGTTTGTGGACCATTTTTGTGAAAAAAATAATTATAGCTATCTCTCCAAGTTGATGATCAATTAGCTTAATGAAAATATTTTGTAATTGAATATTTACTTTTATCTAGTTGATGATGAGAAAATAATCACCAAATATTTGAATGCGCATAATATCACTTTCCAACACCAAATATTTGAATGTGCATAATATCACTTTCCAACACACTTGAGATCTAATATTAATGCCATAAAGCATGCAAAATTATTGGATCCCATTTGAAATATTGAGGTAAACCCAACACAATTAATATTGAATAAGAATAGCACATCAACACTGTTAGAATTGTTAATTCTAAGTTGTGGATTTTTCTTAATTTCATAAGAAAAATTTTAAACTTTGGACCTCTATATTAATAGTTAAATATCCTAACCCAAAAGATCCATGATTTTTTTACAATATTTACCTTAAAAGTGACCGATTCAAATTAATTGAACTAACCCATTAAGTTAATAAACACGTTAACATGTACACATAACACTTTAAGTTAATAAACATGTTAACATATACAAATACACGGAATTCACGACTTTTCGTCACATTATAACATATATCAAGAGAACCCATAAATTTTCAATGATATTTTCTTTGAAACTAATACACTAAACTAACAAGACTGGTCATAGAGCAACAAGTTCCTGCCGATGTTAACATATACAAATACACGGAATTCACGACTTTTCGTCACATTATAACATATATCAAGAGAACCCATAAATTTTCAATGATATTTTCTTTGAAACTAATACACTAAACTAACAAGACTGGTCATAGAGCAACAAGTTCCTGCCGAGAAGGTAGAGGAGCTTGTTGTTTAGATTTGAAAAAGGCTAGAATTTTATTCCATGATTTCTTTAAGAAATATATTAATATATTGAACTCTCCATAATGTACAGGTTTTCTAATGTAACTTCTCTACCTCGGCATAAACTCACCATTCCCGTGGTTGAGCAAAGGAATATTAGTGTGGGTTTTCCCTCTCATGTCTGGCAACTATTAGATTTTAGTTAGAATAAAATCCATCGATAAGTATAGACTTATAACGAACCTCTTTAATAGAGAAGAGTAGATTATCTTAGATAAGCGTTGTTAAACATTATGGTTGGATTAAGCATGTTTTCAATGGAAATGATTATCGAGGAAACCCTAAACCTAGGAGGAGAAGAGCGTATAGCTCTCTTGTTTCACATACAACCTTTTTGAACAAAGAACGAGTTGAGACTTGGGTATTATGCATTAAAAGTTTGAAGTATTAGGTCGGAGTAGGATTGTCAAGTGATAGTAAATGGCACCAAGACATGGCTAAATAAACCTTTCCATCATGGAAAATCCCTTACCTTAGTTACTGTTAACTCAAGTTTAATCGTAGTTAATTACCAGATGAATCTATGTTTAATAAAATTATTTACTAATGACGTGACGGGTATGTTTAATGTTTAATGAGACAGTTGCATTTAAATGAGATTATGTTTTCATGCATGCATTGTTGACAAAAGAAAATTTCTATCACTTCCACGTTGCACATCACATGCTACACATTTCTATTGACTTCCACATTGCACATTTATATTGACATGTATGCACTGTCACCACCAAATGTAGAAGCAATCGCTCAACGCAGGGGCGAGCCCATTGGACTTCGAAATCATGACTAGAAAAGAGACCATCACTTCTTTATCCTAATATGAAATAGAGGGTGCAGTTACTCTTTTTTTTGTTTTTTAATTGAAGAAAGAATTTATTATGCAGTATACTTATTTGAAGATGGACACAATTAATGATCTTTTAATTATAAAAACTAATTTTATGGTTATAAATTGAAGATGCTGGCATATTCTTAGTCGTCCTCCTAAATCAATGAATGAGATTTCATGTTCATAACTTTTTAATGCTTACCTTCCATTGTTTATTTTTTCACATTTACTTAATATGATTAATATTTTACTGCCATTACCAATGAGCTAAGCAGATAGCAACATATATACACCAGAGAAAATTATAAAGAAATACCAATGATTACCACTTTTACCTAATTAACAAGATTACAAAAATACCAGATAATGCTAGCTAAATGGATAGTGACATATATACAGCAAAGAAAATTATAAAGAAATAACCGAAAAGTTTTTTTTGTCCAATTTCAAAGAAATTCATGTAGGATCCAGTTAGAATACCAGAGTCTCACATCACCTATAATCAAAACTCGTAAAAGATTGGCACAAACCAGAAGATGAACTGCCCGATCTGAGAATGAGAAATATAATGGAAGACTTGTTCTCCCACTACGACCTCGGCCCGGCCCTCCCTTCGATTTCATCTCCAAACAGGACGACCTCGTGGTAGCGATGGATTTTGTATTGAAGCAACGCAAGAGTTCACTTTTGCTCGAATTAGAGAATGCGATCAAAAGCAAGCCTAGCCTTAACTAATGAAAAAACAGAGGATGCATCTTGTGAGTGGCCATGCTCTTTTCACTGTCAAGTTCCGTTGCTTCAAGCAAGCGTTGGCTAATGAAAAATGGAGGATGGATTTTATTCGTGGCCACGCTCTTATCATTGTCAAGTTCCGTTGCTTCATTTTTATATCTGCTTTGAGATTGTGGGAATGAAATAAGTGTTTCGGCGTTAATCAGCCACATGATTGTGGCTGTGCTAGTTTTCCTTCTTTCTCTGCGCTACCCATTTCAGTTCGTTGAATGATGGATGGAAGACGTCGATTTTCGACTCTTCTAAGAAACTAGAGCGGTCTTCATTTTTATTCTATTTTTCCAGCTTCTCGGGAGCCATTCTCCATAAGTCGTTCCAGTACCTAATCCATTATCAATGAACCCACCCAGACAAACAGACAAAACCGACCAACAGATAGATGTGGGAGGAGGTGAGCATTGAGTTTGATAGGTCCAATACCCCAGATGCTAAAGAACCGTGGGATGAGAGAAGTGAAGGCATAAACAGACACTCCTGAAATGCGCAGGTCATGTAGTGAGCGTGAACTGTACTGGGTGTTATTTTAATTGGGAATTACGATGACTCGTGTGAGCTAAAATTCGGTAGAATCCAACTTACCAAGCGAAATATGAAATGATTTTAAGGGTTTTTACGTTAGCACGGAAGGAATATTTACTAAGTTGAATATCTATAAAGATGTTTTTAGAAACACCATATTTGTATCCTTGATTGAGGAAAGACACTATATTATGTTTCCTTTGGTAATGAAAAAAAAAAATATTTGCATAATTATATGATCTTTACTTTTGGCGGGGTTTGTAATTCATTCTGTGAAGACTCCATAATGAATACCTAAATTAACGGATTTTTTTTGCAAAACAAACCTTTGATTTAAAAGGATATGAAGGAATATTCCATAAGTATTAGATAGGGTTTTTGTAGGTATATGGTTGTGAATTATTTGATATGAGTGACAAGGAAAACGGACGAGCTAGGGTAGATCATTTGGTTATGATGTAAGATGATGTAGTCGATTACTCGATCAACCCGATGGAGGGACATTTGATCTAAGAAACATCAAGATTGGGCTAAAATGTCCTTCCAAATGAGTTGGGGTGGAGATGGTTGGAACAATTTCTCCCACTAGAGGAGGATACTCTATCAATCTTAGGTGATTTTTCTAAGGGATTAGCCACTAGTGACAGTCCAATATATTTACAATCAGAGGAAAGGGTGAAAGGAAGAGATGGAGAGTTTCTTGAGGGATTTAACGACATATATCATATCCTTCCAATGATGTGTGAAGAAGATAATCTATAAAACCTCATTGTAATGTACCCATCCCCCATCTAGGTCATGTCGCGGTTAAAACGACTCTCTAAAATTTATGGTACTAAATATAAATGTAGAAATAACCAACAACATGACATTCATACACTTGAAAAATGTCTATGCTACTCAAATACATGAATATAATTTCTCAACTATGAATAGAAATAGATAAATAACATACAACAAAATTCAGCCATATAAACATCTATTT
>SNQJ01S0206304.1:0-16413 GCA_010110895.2 Picea sitchensis | reverse complement strand
AATACTCATGAATATGGGTCATAGATTAATGAATTACACTACGCAGTTAATCCCGAAAATAATATCTAATATCTTGCACTACGGAAGCCCCTATATACTTAAACTATAAGCAATTAAATGTTTTTGTTAAAATTTATATTACATACATTTTGCTGAAGTAAAAGATTAAGATGACGGAATTGCATATAAGAAGAATAAATTGTGAATATATGTGTATGACGTAATATATGTATGGGATTATGGTTAGATAAAGCATATGATCTCATTGGAGATAGATGACCATAAGGGAGATTGACTTTTTTGTGAATATAATCTAAATTTAAATTGAATTAGCTAAGAAATCGTCTTCTTCGAACATAAAAAAATCTAATGTTTTACCATATTAAATTTTCAACATTTAATATTCTTCAATATTTTACTTTTTTTTTTTTTCATTAACAACACAAATTCAGACACCTTCCAAAACTAAGACATCAATTTCAAACCTCCCTTGTAAAGTTACTTTTAAAGACCCTTATCTTTAACAAGTGTGGGATCACCCACATACTTTACAAGAGAGACTCTATTTTAATTGTTTTAACCTTACAAAATATCTTACAAAACTGTTGTGCACCTGTAAAACTCCGTTGGTGTAGGTAGCTGGAACAACCTCTAGTTTTCTCCCATGTTGCTTGAGATAGAAACAATTTAACCTCATACTTATGATGTTTCAATATTGTTGTGCACCTGTAAAACTTTGTTGATGCAGGTAGCTCGAACAACCTCTAGTTTTCTCCCATGCTACTTGAGATAGAAGTAGTTTAACCTCATACTTAGGATGTTTCAATACTTTACTTGTCACTTTAGTTTTGAGTAAAAAATAAAATGTTTAAATAATAAATATGTTGCTTGTTTTACCATATAGAATAACAACCTTGAATTTTTAACTAATAAATATGTTTTGTTAAAAAAAATTAATATTTAATATTCTTCGATACTTTACCTTAAAAAATAAAATGTTTAAATAATAAATATGTTTGAATTTTCAAACTGTGTAAGCAATTTTGAAACATCAAAATTTTGAATAATTATAATTTTCAATACCTTACTTCATTTTAGGTTTGAGATTTTCCTTTCTTTATTCTATAATATGTTTTTGTCATGAAGTATTATATAAAATTATTTTTTATTTCGATATTTTATTTCATTTTACGTTTGAGTTTTTTCTTTTTTTATTCTATAATATGTTTTCATCAAAAAGTATGATATAAAAATATTTTTGATTGGTTCAGAGTTAAGGAAATGTGTTTATGATTCCAAAATTTAGAAGCATTTAGTAGAAACAGAAATATCCTCCCTTATAAACCACTAAAAAATTATTTTAAATAACTAAATTTTAGTTTTACATGATATAATTGCACATTTAAATTTGAAATTATATAAAAATAAATAAATCAATAACCCTAAATATTGTAATTTTTTTAATATTTAAAAAAACAATATTTTTTTATATAATTTAATTTATAAAAAATTAAATTAAAATTTGTCATTTTAATTTTTTTCAAAATATTATAACAATTTTAATTTTAAATTTTTTTAAATAACATCTTCACTTACATTTTTAACTTAGTTTACTCTTTTTAATCATTTAAAAGTATTTTTTGTCTTTCTTTATTCTTAATTTTTTTCAAAATATTATCACAATTTTAATTTTAAACTTTTTTAAATAACATCTTCACTTACATTTTTAACTTAGTTTACTCTTTTAATCATTTAAAAGTATTTTTTGTCTTTCTTTCTTCGTAAAAGAATAGATCTAATTTAAAAAAAAAACATACATCTATTAAATCTTCTAAATCAAGTTTAGTGAATCATAAATTCACAGCAAATACCATTCCTGCAGTAAATGTAAATTATGTCACCAATTACTCACCCTTTTGAATGAAATCACAAGCATGGCTTTTGATTTTTACCAACCCATCTAACGACACATCTCAATCATGAAATTATGTGCCTCGTGGCAACTTAAGTAAAGAACGAATATGGTATCCCGGAGGGCCCACCCCGAAAAAAGGGCACCAAATTTCTATGATGAGTCACCTTGGAGTTTCTCCATCATCTATTTCAATTTATTTGTTTGGCGAAGGTAATTGTTTCTTTTTTAAATTCATAGTTAGTCATAAATCCTAGTTATGTCGAAAAACGTATATCTATTGGAAATGAGCACATTTAATGATCTTTTAATGATAAATTCCATTTGTACCATTATCAATTGAAGATTATGGCATATTCTTTGTCGTCCTTTCAAATCAATGAATGAGATCTCATGTTCATAACTTTCAAGTATTTTTTAATGCATCAGTTAACCTGTTTACTTTTTAACATTTACTTAATATAATTAAGAAATTACTTTGTAACCATCTAATAATCATGTTTAAATGATTAAAAAAATTACTTGAAATTAAAATTTTACTTCACTATTAACTTTTTCTCTTTCTCTTACAATATTAGATTTACATTTCTACCACATTTTCCATATCTACATACACCTACATATCACAGCCACCATATTGACAACATACACCTACATATCACAGCCACCATATTGGCAAGCCGTTTCATATTCTCAATGGCGACTGTAATGAATTCCGCAGTTTAAAGGAAATCGTGGCAACTGCAATGAATTCCACCGTTTAAAGGAAATCGTGGTGAGCGTCTCCTTCATCTCTGCAACTATATCAACATATTCCAGCTCATTCATGTTCTATTACTCGCTCTTATTAAGCATCGCGAGTGTCAATCCAGTCTCATTCATGGTTCTATTACTCGCTCCTAACTGAGTGAAACACGTTGATTTAGTTGTTCTGTTCTTAGACATTGATATACTAAAGCTACTAACGCCGTGAAACATAGGATATCTTTTTGTTGTTGTTGTTATGCCCAATTTAAATGACCAATTTATCACTTTTTAATGACCAATTTAAATGGACTTGTTTGCATGTTTGGATGTTTTAGGGTTAATATTATTAATAATATATTAATTAATAAACTTAGGGTTATTAAAGTTAGGGTTAATGTATTAATTAATCATACATTAATTATTAATAGGGTTAGGGTTAGTGTTATTAATATTATATTATTATATCCTAGGTGTAGATCGATTGGCAAGTGCCGTGTAAATGGAAGGAAATATGTAAAAAGAGGTCTCAAGGTTTCACCGTGATTTATCCGGATTGCGGGGAGGTTATAAGGCAACGGAGAGGTTATAAGGCAGATCACGGTGTGATTTTTCCCTAGAAGTTATATAGTAAAAATTGATTAAAATTATATTATATTATTAATATTAAGAGTTAATTTAATATTATCCATTAACTATATTAATGGTTATTAATAACTAGCAACAACCACTTTATAAAAGTGGTTAATATCCACTTTATAAAAGTGGTTAATATCCACTTTATAAAAGTGGTTAATATACGTCACCTTTTCAAACTAATAACTTTGAGGGAGGACTCCCTTCCTAAAGACAAATCCATATAAACTCTTTTGTTCAATGATAATTTTTAACTTATGGTTTTAATTTTTATAATTGTAATTATTACAATAATATATGCTTCACTAAAATTTCATTTCACATTATTCGTTCTTTTCTTAAATTTTCTTTTCATATTAATATTTTTTTAATTTATATTTACGTTATCTTTGCTAATCATTTTACATTCCATTTAAAATTTTTATTATGTATTATATTATCACTGATTCTAGTTTAGATTATGAATGTTATTTAAGTCATTTCTCCTACTTCTGAAATATGGTGGTGGGAAATGGGTAGCTTTTAAAAAAAATAAAAATATGTATAATTATATTTCATATATATAATGTTTTTTTTTAAGTACACAGGATTATTTATATTAATCTATTATTAGAAAATTTGTATAAAAAAGTTTTGTTTCTAGCTTGCTATTGGAGAAACTAGACCAGTAATAAAGAAATAAGTTATTTATCCATAAAGTTTGAAAGAGGTTCTTTAGTATCTTGTCTAGCTAAAAAAACAATAAGAGGAGAGAATCAGAGCTTGTGGGAAGCTCTAGTGTATCCACTACTCTGTATCATCATACAAAACCAAAAAAAGATGTACATACTGGTCAATGATCTAGGGATGATCTAGGGGATTTGCAGTTGAGTCCTCAGGCGGCGCAGGTGTGGATTGTGAGGTGCTTTTCAGGGCCGAGGTTGTCATTAGTCTGCTTGAGGACGGGAGACAAGCTAAGGCTTTTCTGAGTAGTAGGTGAAGATCGTTCAATTGTAGTTGGATATTATTCTGAGCATCCTCTCTAGTTTGCAACATATATCCCAACAGTGTTGTGAGGTGCCAATATAATTCTATAGTCTTCCAGTACTTAGTTTCATGCTCTCTTGTGTTATCCACATCTGGAACCCAGTTGGTTATTGCCTCATCCACCTCCTGGTCGATCGTTAGGCTTCTCTCCATGTGAATTTCAGCTTCCACTTCCTCCATGTGAGCACGAAACTGAGGTGGGTTTGTCGCTCTGAAGTTGGTCATTGTAGCTTGAGCGTCTCAATGCACTAGGGAGTTGGAGGTTCCTTCCCCAACATTACGGTTGGATAGCTCTGTTGGAGTACCACTCCTGTACCTGTAGCCACGACGATACTCGTGTTGAGGTACCATATTAACTCACCCTGTATTAACGATGACACTTATAAGAGTCATCTAAATAGGTTTCCGCTTGTACCAAAAGAATTAGCCAATTTTTATAAAAATATGACTTATTACTTTATGAAAACAAAGTTGTAATCAACCATCCAAAAACAAGTTTTATCTAACAATTTAAACAAAAAGTTGCAAAACTACATACATTTGTTGAAATTGATAATATGTTTTTACATACACTTTCATCTTAAAAAATATATATATATCTTAAAAATAAAACATTGAAATTTTGAAAAAAAAAATTACATTATTACTTTACTTTGAAATCAAAATAATTCCAAATTTATTTTCTTTCCTCTAAATCATTTCCTTTTCTAATCCATGTTTTCACTCACAAAATCCTATTATATTTTATTGACTAAGTCAATAAGTTATTTTATATTATTTATTTTCTCTAAATCATTTTCCTTTTTCAAATCCTATTATATTATATCTTAATAGTTTGCCAAAGGCTTGGGACTATAGCAATGAGTTGTCCTTTGACTATGTATTAGTTTATTGTTGACTTTATATTTATGTGTTATATTCAATGTGTAACATAGAGAATCAATATATGTATTTTTTTTAATAATAAAAAATATATTTTTCTAAAATTTAATTCGCTGATATCTTTGAAGTGTTATTGCAGGCTTCACATCATTCAATGTATAAAATTGATTATACAATTAATGGATTTGACAAGGAATGGAGAGACCACGTTGTTTGCCTGTATTTATTAGGGCCCGCTATACCATGGACAATGAATCCCACCCCAATCTCTTGTACACCATAATAAAGCCTCCCTTCTTAATTTAATATTAAAGTTCGTTGGTTAGGCGTAGATATGAGAATCAGAGTGAAAGGAGGAGGACACACTTCACATATCTACGCCATTCGGTAGAGCATTGTGAAGGCCCTGGTTGCCTTCTACCAGAATCACGGTATGACAGGACTCGTGGCCCTGGTTGCCCTGGTGGCCGATCCCAGGTGCTGCGAGTCGAAGAAGTTCGGAGGTCGATGTGCACGTGCAGTTGAAGCCTTCTACCAGAATCACGGTATGACAGGACTCGTGGCCCTGGTTGCCTTGGTGGCTGATCCCAGGTGCTGCGAGTCGAAGAAGTTCGGAGGTCGATGTGCACGTGCAGTTGAAGTCCTATTTTTGTTGGGGTATTCGAGACAGTTTTTGATATTTTTGAAATTAATTTGATTATTTTCATTATGTTATTTTTTTATAATGAATATTTTTTTATTTATTTCTTATTTTTAATATTTATAGTAAATTTTAATATATTATTTGTTGATAGTGAATATTATTTTATTTTGTAATTTTTAATGTTTATAATCATTTTTAGTATATTATTTCTTATTTTTATATGTATTAATTTAAAAAATTAAATTAATATTAAACAATATGAAATGTAAAAGAAAACATTTTTATAAATTAAAATTTAGAGTTTTGTTAAAGATTTATCTTTATAAATAAAAAAAATTGAAAGATGAACTAATTAATGGATAGATAAATAATAGTTTTGAAAATGTAAAAAAAAACTACTATTATCTTTGAAACATAAAAATATCTCATCATTAATATAAAAAATAGAACTAATATAAAGTTATTTTAATTTTTTTTAAATAATAGAACTAATTTGAGTTATTCACATCACACAATTTTATATTTATATATACGTATATATAATCTAGATAAAAATATATAATTGTGTGATGTGAATAACTTAAATTAGTTCTATTATTTAAAAAAATTAAATAATTAATATTATCTTTTCGAATAGATATCTTATTATTTTATTTTAAATAAAAATTTAAATACAATTTTAAATAAATAGATTTTAAAAAGCCAAATAAAGGAAATTTAGCTTAAGGTTTATTATACATTTTGAATTATTATCTTTTGACAAAAAAATTCATTACTTGTGCATTTAGTTATATTAAGTTTTATTGTTCAACATGTGTTTCCCAACTAACTCGGCAGGGATTTTAGTTATATTAAGTTTCATTGTTCAACATGTATTTCCCAACTAACTCGGCAGGGACTGTGTTGCCATACAACCCTTGTTGACTAAGACAATCTTGTATCATTTCTTTCCTCTAAATCATTTCATTTTTTGTTTGTTTTTTATCATTTATTTCCCTTAAATCATTTTTTTATTTGTTTGTTTTTAATTGACACCATCATCAATTTTTTATTATTTATTTCCTTCAAATTATTTTTGTTTGTTTGTTTTTAACTGACATCATCATTGTAACCATCATCAAAGTCAATTTAAGTTTCTCTTCTTATTCAAATTCAAAGATATCTTCTTATTCAAAGATATCACAATCATAGGTTTTGAGTTTCCATGAATCCCCTTCTTCATAGCAACTTCACTTTAAAAGCGAATATGGGATCCAGGTGGGCCCACTTTCAACAAAATAAACCAAATTTCCATCCCAAGTCACCTTACAACTTCATGCATAATCAATTCCAATTTATTTTGGTGGGCAAAGGCAAATGTTCCCAAAAGGAAATCTTGTCGAGCTCTGAATCCATGTTTTGCATTATTGTGGTATTTTTATTTAATGCTTTAAAAAAATACACTAACTTTAACTATGAACTTTTTTTATAAAATAAATCTTTATAAACAAGTTTTATTTTAATATTTATTAATATTTATAATATTTGTAAATATAATATTATTGAAATTTTATTTCACAATAACATTTTTTCAAGGATTTGTGTTTATCGATATAAATTTTAAAAGATCAATTTATTAATCGATAAAGTTACAATGTTGTTTTGGTNTCTTACAATATTTTAGTTCATAACAATAAATCTTAATTTCATAATATTTATGCTTTGTCATTAAAAAACTAGATAAATATCAATATGGTAATTTAGTATGTTGTTATATGTAAAGAAAGTGGGGGTGGAGGTAATATTAGAGAAAATATATGGGGGTAATATGAGAGAAAACATATTATATTTTTTCTAATATTACCTTCACCCCCATCCATATGTTTTCTCCTAGGGTGGGGATGGGGGTAATATTAGAGAAAATATATGGGTGGGGGGTAATATTAGAGAAAACATCAAGGGTGCGGGTGGAGGGTAAGATAATATTACCCCCCACAGCTACCATCAATGTTTTCTCTAATATTACCCCCCACCTCCACCCCCACCCCTACCATCAATGTTTTCTCTAATATTACCCCCTCACCTCCACCCTCACCCTCACATATTATGTTTTTTCTAATATTACCCCCATGCCCCACCCTCACATAATATAAGGGTGGGGGTGTGGGGTAATATTAGAGAAAACATGGGGTTGGGGTTGGGGTGGGGGTGTGGGATAATATTAGAGAAAACATAATATTACCCGCCACCCCCACCCTATGTTTTCTCTAATATTAACCCCCACCCTCACCCCCACCTTCACCCTCATATTATATGAAAACATAGGGTGGAGGGTAATATTAGAGAAAACAAATTATGTTTTCTCTAATATTACCCTCCACCCCGACCCTATGTTTTCACATAATATGTGGGGTAATATTAGAGAAAACAAGGTAATATTAGAGAAAACAAATTATGTTTTCTCTAATATTACCCCACACCCACACCCCCATCCTATGTTTTCTCTAATATTACCCTGCACCCGCACCCTCACCCTCACCCTCATATTATGTGAAAACATAGGGTGGGGGTGAGGGGTAATATTAGAGAAAACATGGGGGTGGGGGGTTATATTAGAGAAAACATAATATGTTTTCTCTAATATTACCCCTCACCCCTTTTACATAGGGTGGGGCTAAGGGGTAATATTAGAGAAAACATATTATGTTTTCTCTAATATTACCCCCCACCGCCACCCCCACCCTATGTTTTCTCTAATATTACCCTCTACCCCCACCCTCACCCTCATATTATGTGAGAATATGTTTTCTCTAATATTACCCCCCACCCTCATATTATGTGAGGGTGGGGGCAGAGGGTAATATTAGAGAAAACACATATGAAGGTGGGGGTAATATTAGAGAAAACATATTAACCTTCACATATGAGGGTGGGGGTGGGAAAAATATATTGGGGGGTAATATTAAAGAAAACATAATAGTGGGTGTTTTCTCTAACATTACCCCCCACCCCCACCTATGTGAGGGTGAGGGTGAGGATGAGGGTGGGGGGTAATATTAGGAAGGTAATCTTAGAAAAAACATAATGATAGGTAACAACTTTAAAATAATCAATGTTAGTGAACTCTCACTTGATAACAACTTAAATAAAAGAAATACATGGGGAATCATGAGATGATTAACAACAACTCAACCAAAATACACCTTGAGATAATTAATGCTAGAGAATTTTTTGTCCCAATTAATTTAATTAAAAAAATAATTTTTATTAAAGATTATTTAACTACAATTCGTAGATGGTCAAAAACTTCATTTAACAAGTTTTTATTAGTAATTCATAATATTTAATCATTTTAATTATTTATTAAATTAAATTTTAAATTTTATATTATACATAATTTTAATATAATAATTATAAGATAAAAAAAAAAATTCACCATAGGGTTTTATTAGGGTGCGCCTAACCCGCTGACTCCACGCGGTTAGGAGCGAGCTCATATCTCCATGTGACCAGCGCGGCCGAAGAGACCTCCGCGTTCTGACAATGAGCGGACCGAATCCAACAAGGTGATAAGGAAAGAATCTTGTTTTCGTCAAAGCTGACAGGAACCAGGGTTCCATGCGATTCTCGGAAGCACTTTCGAGCTTATCTCTAAGTTAGCACCGTCTTCAAGCAAAACTTCAAGCTCAAAATGCGTTCTTTCTTTCCCAATTTGCCTCATTTCTATTTCCAGGATCTGCCGGAGAAATTAAGTAAACGACCGCAAGATTTAACTGTAGCTTTGTAAGAATTCCCGTTTCTGCGGCTATCTTCTTCCCAGCCGCTGTCCGGGTTCTTTCGATCTGTTCCGTGAACGCATTTGGCTTTAGGAAGCTTGATATATGGCGGCTTTAGGTAAATTTGGTTGAATAAATAAACTCTTCGGTCTCAAATTGAGGAAACATAGACTTACACGCAAAAAACGCTGTCAATATTTAATGATTCGCTAAAATTATTTAACAGGAGCTTCATAACCAGAAATTTGTATAGCAGTGGAAGGGTTTGGACGGAGAAAATTCTCTTGCGCCGCTTTCAGAGCGTAATATTCCAGAAGGAAGCTGCCTTGGTGGAATTTTCAAATTTAAGGAGTGAATTTGTTTTAATGATATAAAAAATTGAATTTAAAGAGGTGGAAAAGATTTTAGTGATATAAAAATGGAAGAAATATTTATTTTCATTCTTACTTCTTAATAAATTTTAATGATATAAAAAATTGAATTTAAGGAGGTAGAAAAATTTTTAGTGATATAAAAATGGAAGAAATATTCATTTTCATTCTTACTTCTTCATAAATTTAGAATTTAGATTAAGAGGCGTTGATTAAACATTCTACCAAAATCTCTATTTTCGGTTGTTTAAATTGTCTTTCTGAATACATAAATGGATATTGGATTATACAAACTTAGCCACTCAAATCTGCATATCCAACCATTCATCACCGGATTTCTAATAAAATCAAACTGAAAAAATGGCCAGAAAACCCCAAAAGGTAGAACGTTTAGATGAGATTAAGATGGATGTAAATTGATTTTTATATATTTGAAAACTCATTAAAATTATGGATTTAATAATCATATTATAAAAGCATATTAATTTTTCTATATTATTTATGTGCTAAAAGTCAAGGTGTTAATTTACATAGTGCATTGTCTAATGTGTTTCACCTATTAATCATAATTTTTTTCAACAAGCTTCCTCTTATCATAATTGACGCTAACACACTCATATTTAGCATTATAAGGGATCCATTAGTGTAATTCCATTAAGCAACCATATTGACTGGGGGTTATCTATTCTACCTATAACCATTCAAATTCTCGCCTACAAAAAGTCTCGTCCTACAAGGGAGAGTTTGGGGCAACGGATAGGCAAGCCATTGATTGTCACCTCAACGGCCTTGCCTCTACACTTCTAGACTAGAGTTTCTAACCTAAGAAGGGTTTTCCTATGTGGTCAAACTAGGTCCTATCGTTGTAATTCGGACAAGTGAAGACAACGACTTAGTTCGACTTTTCTAAAAGAATGACTCATGACAAACAAGAGAAGACAATGTTCAATAAATGCTTGGAAGTTGAAGCCTACTTGCAATATTATTCAATCTAACACATCAATACACCATTACTTATCATTAATGACCATGAAATGTAAAGTATTCAATGTAAACTTGCTAGGTACAAAGCATATGTTCATTCACAAGATCATTTCCATGAGACCTGTCACAATCATTATTAGACCACCAAATTTTATATGTGCAAATAATGAAGCATTAACAAGTATTCATGAAACACTTACGAAACTAGCAATTTTATAACTAATCAAATTTGCATCCTTTCAATAATGTACCTAACATATATGTGTTATGAACCAAGTGATATGAAAATGTTATAACGAAAGGTAAAGATAACATATATGTGTCAATATTTAAACTCCATATATGCCTTGCACACAATGTAGATAATTGTTTAACCTTGATTGCAACAGATCGACCTCCCAACCAACAAAAGATAGTCAACATTATACAACTTTAATAGGTCATTTGGGGTTTTTCGGGATGAGTAAGAATGAGGTTAACAATCCATGCAAAAAGACCATCAAACATCGCCCTAGATGGTAGCCAACTACCCCTCTAAAGTCTTTGAATACCTGCAATTTATCACAGTCAAGGAATCAACAACAAGCAATGATCAAGCGAATACAATGTTAAGCCTTTGAAGATGGTTATTGAACTTTTTTCTTCAATGATTAGGTGGTTGGACAAATTGTGAGCAAGGAGACCTTGAAACATTACTCAAACAAGGTGAAATATGCCTTGAAATCGCATATAAATAAACTCATCAAACTTTACGAATTGGGATAACAAGCAATGAGGCTCAAGAAGACCTTCCAAGCTAGGGTATTAGGGCTGCACAAGATAGGTATATCATATTAGAAACAAAGTTCCAAGTAGAGCCCTAGGGTTTGAACTTATGAATGGATTGAAAGTAAGAAGACCAAACCCTAAATGCTAACATAAGGTATATAGTGAAGGATAAACCATTATTAAATTGTAAAAAGATATGTCGATTAGTCTCACATGATTCAACAAAGGATCATGCAAGGTAAAACCCTAAATCATTAAAACAAAAGAAAGAAAAAAAAAGAAGAGGAAATCGATTTGTTTTTTTGGGTGGTTGAAGACAAATTAAAGATACTTAACATGGGTATCGATGAATAGTAATGATGAAGGAGAAGGGGGAATGAACTCATGTGATGACTCTCAAAGTCTTCGACATACACATTCATTTTCATTCATTTATTCATTCATCTAGTTTTCATGAGCTAGGAATTTTCATACGCAGTATCCTTTGAGAGGGAGCTTAACATTGAGTTATATGTCTTCGGCATTGTTTCTTATTACCCCTTTAAGCTTTTTTCTTTAAATGTTCAATTTATTGAATAAGTCCCTTTTATTTAGATATTCATAGACAAACTAGGGACTAGGGGCATTGGCCTCATAACGAAGGGGCATTGCTCAAGATTTTTATTTGGCTTTGAATTTAACTCTTCACCTCTTAGCCTTATTGGCTTTATTGATTCAAGATTTTATCAATTTGACCTTTCCTTTTGACCTTTGAGAAAACATACTAGAACAGTATACAATTTTTTTGCATGGATGGAATGAATGATATAGGGAATGTGGAAAATGGCTAGCATGGCTAGGATGTGGAAAACGATATCTAAGCTAGGCACCCATTAGTACAGGTTAACCTGAGAAATGACACACTTCTAACAGAAAACATGTTCACCAAGTTACTACGAGGCAAGTAATAAAACCGTGTAATGTTATGAAGTGCTACTAGACATCGTTAGGTGTTTACCACTTTACAACGAGCTAAGAAGTTATATCACCACATCCAAATAAACATTGATATATGGAATGTCAAATGAAGCATGTTGGAACCATACCATACCATCCATAGTGCATCTGTCATATGGGGAGAGGGAATGAAGGTGAGCTACACCAAAGTTGAGCTAGCATGATCATACATTTATTGGAGATCAAGAGAAACTCTATCTGGATCTGGGGAAGATGAGCATGACATCTCATGCAAGAAACAATGTGACACCTTTGAGAGGGCATCCAAAAAGTTGTCACCCCTGGGGGGTAACACTACCAAAGTTTCCCAAGGCTTACACCTTGCCCCAAATGTTGTTGTGAGCATTGACATGCATCCACAAGTAGGAGCACAAGCATTAGCATGTCATTGACCAAGCAAGTCACACTTGACACAATCACAATTTGAACTTAATAATGTTTGATCTCAACCATTAAAACATAATTTTTTTTTAACAGAAACTGGGAAAAATATATTAAAAGTGTGGATGAATCCACTGATTTACAAAAGAGGAGCCATTACAGGCTTTCGAGAAGTAGCGACTAAACTAGAGACTATAACATCTGGAGGATTTGGAACAAAAACAATTTTGGTGGTGCATCCTCCTTTCCTAATAAAACTATTGTGATTGTATTTCACCGAGTACAGTCAATAGAAGATACCATTAATACATAATGAGAAACAAAACATGATAGCAATAGGGCTCAACTACCCGACTCCAATTTCATTTGTTGATGCTCCAGAATTGCTTCTGGATGAGGCTCATTAAGATCGAGAATTTGATTCACTGAAACTGAATTTTCGTTTTTGGATGCTCCCTATTGACTTCTCAGCTTGCTTGGTTGATGTTGCACTCCTTCCAGCTAGTCCAGACGTCGCTGCATTGCCTCCATGTTGTTGCGTTGTTCCTCGATTTGGCTCCTTTGAGCATAGCTCTCATCTTGGAGTCTCTCTATCATGTGTTTGTGCTGGGACAGAGTTTCAAGTTCAAATGTCCTGGTGGAGTTGAGAGCTCCAAGCTAAATTCTCATCCTGCGACATCCTATGCATTCTTCCTCAATTGAATCCTCGTCCAATTGTCCAGAATCCACGAAGAAGTCTTTACCACCCTGCATCGCTGCAAGCGTTGGGAAACAAGCTACGTCCAGACTGTTGGTGAAGCCATTGGGCCTCAGCAAGAGGATAGGATTGTGGACAAAGGGGAGAGCAGGTGACACCGACAGATACAGAGGCCATGGGAAGGACAAAAAAATAAAGTTGTGTAAGGGAAGGTGCAGAGGCGGGTCCAAAGAGTCAAGAGTCTGCGGGACCATCTAAATCAGGCTCCAAGCGAAAAAACAAGATAGGGTGTTGTGGCTAAGAAGCAGGACAAGATGAAGAGAAAACTCAGAGCGCTAGGAGGGGAAAGATTGGACGGACTAAGCCCTTTGAGTTACAGTCTAGGCGAGGCAAAATATAGAACCATTGAAACATAATTTGACAAATATAAACAATTTTAATTTCAATAACAAATTGTTTTAAAAATTGTTGTGTTCTAGATTGCATAGAGAAACATAAATTAGCATCATTTTTAATCACTTTTCCATGTCAACCTAAAGTTTCTTCTATTACTCGATATATCTTATGATTGGGATTTCGTTTCACATTAACACTCTTATGTTTTTGTGTATATTGAGTGGTAGGCTTTAGAATAATCGCATATGCAATGATAATTGTGAGACATGGGTGGTTTATAAGACATTACACATGCCAAAAACTTTTCCAACTTCACTACTAACATTGTTAACAATTTGTGCCACCTTTAAGATTGAACTCCAGATTCACTAATAATATGGAAGAAATTGGCTTTGGGGTGTATGTTCTTGAGTTAATGTAATAGCATCCTTCCTCACTATATTACTAACATCATTGGCAGTTTCAGTGTCAAGCCTGATGGTCCTCTTGGACTTGTGGTTATTATCTATTTGATGTTGCAAGCTATATTATTTTTGTCAGATATCTATATGATAGGATTCTATTCCACATTAATACTCCACTTCTAATTTTGTGATGTGTGTAGTAAATAATCTCACATGTATAACTAGAACACCCTAAAGAAAACACTAAAAAATAAATTTTGTAAAAATCAAACTCGTTAAAAGTGGCATGAAGCGAAGTTGAAATTGAAAAATAAACTAAAAAAAAACATTAAAGTAGGAGATCATGATGAAACCACTAATCACATTTCCAACCATCCACAATTTCATTTGAATTGTGGAAATAAAAAAATTATACTAATTTTCATTTCTTATTCGGTGACATTAACACAAATCGACATAATTTCANAAAACATTAAAGTAGGAGATCATGATGAAACCACTAATCACATTTCCAACCATCCACAATTTCATTTGAATTGTGGAAATAAAAAAATTATACTAATTTTCATTTCTTATTCGGTGACATTAACACAAATCGACATAATTTCAACATACCACTTGATCTTTTCTTTTGCTAGGACCATTTTAAGTTCAAATGCATTATAAAAAGGACTCCAAGTCAAGTTTTTGAGAATTTGACTATGAATATAATCACTTGTCCATCTTATCTAACAAGGGAATCTAGTCAGGCCATTTTGTCTATATAGAAGATGCATATTCATGCTACGACAATATGTTTCATCACTTTTGTCACCATTATGAGCACATATGAGTGTTTTTTATTATGAGTGTTTTTTATTACAACCATTTTTTTCATCACTTGTGTCATCATTATGAGCAAATATAAGTGTTTTTTATTTTAAATTGCAGTTTTTTTCAATCACTTTTGTCACCATTATGATCACATATAAGTTTTTTTTTTTTTTAAATTGCAGGTAAAAAAAACCTATTTTATTAAATTAAATTACAAATAACTAATTAAAGATCATTGATATATTTAATAAAATTAAATTGAAGAATCTAAATTGATCTTTCAATTATTACAATTTTGAAGTTTTATTTTATAAGGTTAGACCCTTTACATAAATGGTTAGTAATGGCTTCAATCCATGATAGCGGTGGTTTTGATGGTGGATAGAATTATATCACAGGTAAATAAATGATATTGCAAATTGGTTATATAAATGAAGTAATTCAAAATTAAGTGCTGGTGGAAGTGGTAGTTTTTTTTTAACGAAAAAAATTACAAATTTTATTTAATAAAAAAATGGAAATCACATTATTTATGTCCATACAACACGCTTGCATAGATATGTCTATACAACACGCTTGCACATATATGATATTTTCTAGGGAAAACATTTGCTCAATTATATTAAAACATATAATTTTTTTACATCTTTCTTTACTTCTCCAATGAACCATATCACTTGTGTCATCTTTCTTTCTTTACTAAGAGATAGAAAACAGTGCCAGAAATGAACTTACAATAGATAAGAGACTTGCAAATAGCCAATAATATCTCGTGCCAAAATACAAAGGACAGAAAGAACATGTCCATATCTAAATACCAAAATAAAAAGTAGTTGTTACAGTAAACAAAATGCAATACTGCCGAGACAAAAAAACTTCTCCATCAATAGAATTAATGGATTTTAAATTGTCTCCTAGGCCCTGCCGCTCCATCTGTCCACCTATGATAATAAAGAGTGCATGTTGTATCATTAATGGCTTGCTTTGATAATTTCTCCACTACAG
>SNQJ01S0206302.1:4820-21204 GCA_010110895.2 Picea sitchensis | reverse complement strand
TGAACATACATGACAAAGTGCTGCATAATTGCCTTATGGATTCAGGGGCCTCTCACAACCTCATGCCCAAAACTGTCATGTAAGAGTTGGGACTAGAAGTCACCCGAGCCTATCATGACCTCTATTCTTTCGACTCCAGGAGGGTTCAGTGTTTGGGAGTCATCAAGGACCTGGTAGTTTCCCTGTTTCAGCTGTCCATGAAGAGTATGGTCATGGATATTGTGGTAGCTGACGTCCCCCCTAAGTTTCGCATGTTGTTGTCAAGATATTGGATAAAGAGACTGGGGGGAACCTTGCAGATGGATCTCACATATGCCACCATTCCAGTCTTTGGAGGGGAACATAGGAGACTGTACAGAGAAGCCCAACTGGCCTACATAATCAGTGATGAAGCCAACCCTACCAATCACCCCATATATGCCTTGGACACTGATTTAGGCTCCAGTTTACTACAGCTCACCCACACCGTTGAGGCTCCTTTACAGATCAGAAATCAGCCCATTCTTAATCAGGAGACACCCCCTCTAACCACCTCTATTTGGAAGATGTTCTTTGATGGAGCTTCCTCCAGTATGGGTGCAGGTGTCGGGATAGTATTAGTGTCCCCTTGTCAAGAGACCACATCTCTGTCATACAGGATGGAATTCGAAGTCACCAACAATGTGGCAGAGTATGAAGCTCTGGTGTTGGGATTAAGAGCTGCAAAGGATATGGGAATTAAGGAGATGGCTGTGTTCGGGGATGCAGAATTGATTGTCCAACAGGTCAAAAATGTTTATCAGGCTAAGAATCCTTGACTCAAGAATTACAGAAACGAGGTATGGGACCTAGTTGATAATTTCTTCCTGGCTTTTAACATTTCTTTCATTCCCAGGGAATAAAATGCTCCAGCCGACATTTTAACTTTCATAGCTAGTGTGCTCGAAGTTCCTGTGTTGCCCACTGTTGGATCCGATGTTAAAATAAAGTATAGACCCTCTGTACCAGATAATGTCAGACATTGGAAGGTATTTGAGGATGATCAAGAGATCGAAAAGTTTCTTCAATCCGTTGATGACTTTTCTTCATTGTACATGGATGAGGATCTTGACATTGAAGGAGAGCCTGACCGTCACCCTGGGGAGTTTCTGAATAAAATTGCTGACCAGCAGATTATTTAGCTACCAAGCAACCACATACCAAAAGGAATAATCCCATTAGAAAGGTTGTTTTATGGGAATGATGTGGCACTAAAGGGTAGAGTTTCAGGTGATGACGCTGACACAACTGAGTGCAATATAGGCACACCTGAGGAGCCTAAATTGGTCAAGCTGTCAAGGAGTTTGACTGAGGAGAAGAGAGCCGAATATACTAAATTACTGAGAGAGTTTGTTGATGTGTTTGCATGGACCTACGAAGACCTAAAAACATATGACACATCAGTTATCAAGAACAAGATCCCACTAAAGGAAGAGGCTAGGCCATTCAAGAGAAGCTAAGACAGATAAATCCCATGCTGCTACCTGTCATGAAGAAAGAAGTGAAGAAGCTGCTAGACACCCAAATCATTGTCCCCTTGAGATATTCTGACTGGGTGGCCAACTTGGTCCCAGTAAGGAAGAAAAGCAGCGAAATCAGACTCTGCGTTGATTTCAGGAACCTGAACAGGAGCTCAAGGAAAGACAATTATCCCCTGCCCAACATGGAGCACATATTGCAGAAGGTCACTGGTGCTTCCAGAATATACATGATTGATGGTTTCTTTGGTTACAATCAGATATCAGTCATGCCTGAAGACAGGGAAAAAATGACCTTCACCACTCCTTGGGGCACATTCATGTATGCCAAAATGCCTTTCGGATTGATGAATGCGGGAGCCACATTTCAGCGAGCCATGGACATAGCCTTCATCGGGGAAAAAGATAAGTTTGTGGTGATTTACCTAGATGACATAACAGTCTTTTCCAAGACTGATAAAGAACATCGCTGCCACTTGAAGAAGGTTTTCGGGAAGTGTCGGAGGTATGGCCTATCTTTAAAACCCAAGAAATCATTGTTTGCTATGCAAGAGGGAAAACTATTGGGCCATATAGTGTCAGCAGAAGGAGTGAGGATTGATCCTGACAGGGTAGAAGCACTTCAGACCCTGCCACTTCCCAGATCTAAGAAGGAAGTTCAGGCCTTTCTGGGGAGGATAAATTTTCTAAGGAGATTTGTTTCAAATTTTGTTGAGTTGGTGAAACACATCACAGCCATGCTCAGGAAGGGGAACGAAGTGAAATGGACTGATGAACCCAGGGAATGTTTTGTCCAAATAAAGAAGGTGTTGACTGAAGCACCTGTGCTAATCAATCCCGATTATTCCAAAGACTTCCTGATATTTTCTTTTTCTTCTTGTGATACAGTAGCAGTAGTCTTATTGCAGAAAAATGATCAAGCACAAGAGCAACCTATTGCCTTTTTTAGCAAGGCTATGAGAGATGCAGAGCTCTGGTACGAGATCATGGAGAAGCAGGCTTATGCCCTAGTGAAATCTCTCAAAGCATTTAGAGTCTATGTCTTGCATTAAAATATCACTGCATATGTCCTTTCGGCCTTTGTGAAGGACATTCTCATACAGCCTGACATAGATGGAAGAAGAGGTAAGTGGATGGCCAAAATTATAGAGTTCGATCTAGAAATCAAGCCCACCAAGCTAATAAAGGGGCAAGGTTTAGCCAAGTTGTTGGCTGAATCAAATTACAGGGCCTTGGGAATCAATTTCATCAACGAGCAAGTTGATTCATCCCACGCGCAGTCCCAGAATTCCTTACCACTAGCAGCATGTGCTTGGTACAAGGATATCTTGTACTTTCTACAAGAATAGAGGCCTCCTGATGGGATGGAAAAAAGCAAGGCAAGAGCTTTAAAGCTCAAAGAGGTCAGATACTGCCTCATTGACCAAGATTTATACTGGAAAGACCCTCTGGGGGTATTACTAAGGTGTCTGAACCCGCAGCAAGCCCAGAAGGTTATGTTCGACTTTCATAGAGGTCTCTGTGGAGGCCATCATTTTTGGAAGACCACAACTCACAAGATCCTCCGGGCTGGATACTACTGGCCCACTTTATTTCCTGATGTCTGTAGGGAAATCAGAGCTTGCATTAAATGCCATAAATTCTCAGGAAAGAAACAGCTCAAATCCCTGCCATTAAATCCTGTGGTAGCCTCGACACCCTTTTAGCAGTGGGGATTGGAATTCATCGGGGAAATTCATCCTCCCTCAAGTGGCCAGCACCGATGGATTTTGACTGCGACCGACTACTTCACCAAATGGATAGAAGCTTCCCCTACCAAGAGCACTTCTCACAAAGTGATTATCAGCTTCTTGGAAGATATCATAGCTAGATTTGGCTGCCCTAGCAAAATTGTCACTGACAATGCCTCCCCTTTTCACAACTCACAAGATCCTCCTCTGCTGATACCACTGGCCCACTTTACTCGATGTCCTAGAGGGAAATCGAGCTTGCATTAAATGCCATACCCTCAGAAAGAACAAATTAAATCCCCCGCCATTAAATCTTGTAGTAGTTTCGACACCCTTTGAGCAGTGGGGATTGGTCTTCATCGGGGAAATTCATCCCTCAAGTGGCCAGCACAAATGGATTTTGATCACAATCGCACTACTTCACCAAATGGATAGGAGCCTCCTACCAAGAGCACTTCTCACAAAGTGATTATCGTCTTCTTGGAAGATATCATAGCTAGATTTGGCTGTTCTAGCAAAATTGTCACCGACAATGCCTTTCTAGCTTGAGCCTGGTCAAGTTCTGTGGAACGCTTTGAGATTTTAATTAATTCACCTAATTCCTACCATCCTCAAGGAAATGGACCCGGAGTAGAGTCCTCCAACAAAAGTCTGATCAAGATTATTAAGAAACTACTGGAGGAAAATAAAAAGGGCTTGGGACCCAAAGCTCAAATTTTCTCTAACTGGACGGACAACTAAGAAATCCCCTGCCCTCCTTCCAACTCTGTTTCATGGAATAGGAGGTTGTTTTCTCCCACTCATCTTGGCTCCTACCCGGTGGCAAATCTCCTCTAGGATTTTGAGGGGGAACCTAACCATGTGGTCAGAATGATTCATCAGGTGGTGGAAGTGCAATAGATCAGATAACAGGTCATGAATAGGGTCTACCATCATCAGCAGAAGATCGCTGCATTTCTTTGACAGAAGAATGTAAAGAAAGAAACTTAAGGAGGGGTGACTCGGTATCAAGTGGGATGCACCTGTGCAGATGAGAAAGCACAGTAAGTTCGATGCCCTTTGTTTTGGGCCTTTCAAGATCCTTGAATATTTTCAAACAACACTTGCTGTGCCGGGTGTGATCCGGAAGGCAAAGAAGTTTTCAATGGCCCGATGAATGGGCATTTCTTGAAAAAATGTTTTTGTGAGCCGCAAATGCACTTTTGTTTTGTTTTGTAAATATTGTTTATGTTTTGTTTTGGACTAATAAATGACTCCATAGCCCAAACAACAAGGCACTAAACTGCAAAATGAGTCCTTAGAGTATCATAGGGATGAATCTATCCCCTATGGAGCTCAAATGTTACTGATATTTTGAAGGGGGTTAGAATGCAAAAGAATGGGTTAAAACCACTTGTTCTAAGTTTTGGGTGATAATGCGCCTGCAGGGGTGAAGCAGCAAGTTCGAAAGGTAGCGCATTCACGTATCTGTGACCAACGACGCTACAGATAGAATTTAGACCCCCGCCTTTCTACCTTGCTGGGTCTGGAATCGTTGGGCATCTTCAACGGAACTGTATTAGCATGCCCGATCAACGACGAGTAAAGGAAATTCGACCCCTACCTTTCACCTTTACGCTGGTGGGTCCGAACAAGGGATACAACTTCTCATTGGCCGAGATCGACGCTACCGGATTCACTCAAGGCCGAATAACTGTATCCTTCTTAGCTACTCTATATGTTTAGCTCGGTGATGGGTTCTTCTTCTCCCGTTGGCGTCACCTTCCGTAGCCACCTTTCTCTGGCCATGTCATCCATCCACCTTCATCTCAAGTGCGGTCCATCTCTCTCATCATCCACTCGCCACTTTGCCATGTGCCCTCCTTTATCCGCTCCCGTGGTCCCACCTTCCTTCCGCTGGCCTCCACGCCATTTGTCGCTTACCGGGCTTATTCCGGTGTGGCGTTGTAGGAGGCTCTCCACGCCCCAAAGGTGCCGAAGGTTGGTCGGCCATCCTCAATCCCAATGCTTATTGAAGCAGCTTATGGTGGTTAGATATCACTTCCACCATAATGGGAAAGCATGGCCATGGATTAAAGGCACGTTGATTCACCCATGAAGCTGTCAGAAGATCGATCGCATCTGCTATAAGTTGCACGACCGTTCAAAGGTTGCAGCTCCGTGTTTTCAGAAGCTATGCAGACGCAAAGATTTCAATTCATTTTCTTGGTTCCACTGTTGTTGTGGTTTTGGGTATATGAAGGTGTTTTCACCATTTTTGTATCTATCGCATCGGTAGAGCTGGAGCTCTCGACTAAAAAGTTTCAACACCATTCTAGTTCTCTGGTGGTGCCTCTGTTTGAGATTTCTTTTTTATGACAAAATGCTTCCTTTTCCATCTATGTTTTCGCCTAATGTAGAGTTCATGATCAAGGATTCGTGGATTTGTTACAATGATGTTAAGTGATAAAGGATTTGTTGTTACTTTATTGTATTCTCTGGTCTTTTTGTTTGAATGTAAGAGGATCTTGCATTCAATGTTTTTCTTTCGGGCCTACAAACCCGGACATGTATGATAGACCTTCGGACTTTTCTCATGCAAGTCTTCCCTACTCACCCTTAATACAACTCACCGTTTGAAGTTTAACTAAGACCTCACATGCACATGCATACCTAGCCTAGTTTCATAGTTGAGACAAGATTGTTCCGAGGGTGCTTTCCATTCGATCATCCCTTTTAAACAAATCGTGACATTAAACTCCGATGGGTGTCGCTCTGCTCCTGCAAGTAATCCAGTGGTGACTTCTGACGCTAACAATTTGGTTAACACTAGACCAAATATTTTTTATGTAGTGAGTGCACTTAGCCATTTTATGAGTAAGCCAAGATAGACACACCAGATTGTTGTGACGCATGTGTTGAGATACCTACAAGGCATAGTTGGAAATGAACTGAGCATATACACTTCTAGTATTGATAAGGATATGGAAAATTATATTGACTAAGGATTGGGCATGGAGCATAGTGGACAAAAAGAGCACCTTCAAGTGTTTCTTCACATTAGGATCTTCCATGTTTTCCTGGTGTAGAAGGAAACATACTTATGTGGGTTTGAGCATAGCAAAAGCATAGTACGTTGAATTAAGTATGTCATTTTGTGAAGTAGTGTGGCTTTGCAAATTGTCCTGCAGAGATTTATCCAAACACAGCCGATTCCACCATTATTCATTATGGTAACCAAAGTTGTGTGAAGATCTCAGAGAATTTAGTGTTTCATGACAAATCGAACTATATTGAGATCAAGTACCATTACATATGAGACATGGTGCGGAGGGAAGGAAGTACTGGTAAGAAACCTTCCTACATATTAGAAGGTTGTTGATGTTCTTACCAAATTGGTACGAAGTTCAAGTACTTATGTGGCAAAGACTTCCAGGGCGTGAGAATGCCTCCTTCACCGAGAGGGGAGTGTTGGATGTTTGTATCTTCCTGAAGACATTCTCCATTGTACCTTGCAGGACTGAGTTGAGTTGATCTGGGATGACATTTATCTTAGAAGGGATAAGTGGGACACTTTTCCAAGAAGGGATAAGTGTGTTTTGGCTTATATCCTAATGTCCCTTATGGAGAGCACATGAGGACACATCCCATGGGAGAGAAACATGAGGACATGTCAAGGGGAGTTGAACTTGATGTCACACACCATGGGGAGTTGACCCTAATGTTTCTAGAGGGTGTGTCCCCTAGAAGTCCATATGGGAGTGCCATGTGCAACAAACATTCTCCATTGTACCTTTGTGAATTGAGTTGAGTTGGATCTCTTTGAGGATAGTTATTCATGAAAGGATAAGTGGGATTCTATTTGACAAGGGATAAGTGAATTTAGGCTTATATCCCAATTTCTAATGTGGATATCACATGAGGAGGACATGTCAAGGAGTCAATTTCGACATCACACACTGAGTGGACCCTAGTGTTCCTAGAGGGAGTAGCTCTAGAAGTCCACATGGGAGTGCCATGTGTGACAAACCGCTTTCTACTATGGTTGTGTTGTACCACTGAAAGAGACTGTAGGTTCTGGATAGTGGCTGTGTACTACTATGGAAAGATGCTTCCCTACTGGAGAGGGAGTGTTGATGTTTCAACATCGAACAAAACTTCTCCTAGATTGGGCCGCAAACCAAGGGAGATAGGATAAATTTATCATAAAGGTGCACTTGTGATAAATGGGGCCTGCATGTAACCTTCATTGATCATGAAAGGAATAATATGGACTCGAGAGGTTCTTGAAGTGATTTCCACGTGTCAGTTAGCATCAGGCTAACATTCACTCACATGTGTGTACTTGTGGTGAAATATCTTGGTGTGATCTTTGTCCTAGTCATGGTGATTTGACAAGGAATGATAAAGAATCAATATTCTATATGTTATTACATGAAGACCTAGAGTGAGCCTCATCTCAGAGAGAGTCAATTGGCTCAAAAGAGAGAGTAGCAGAAGGAGTTTCTCCTCGGTTCAAGTGGGAGAGAGACGTCTCCCAAGACTGACATACAAGTGTCATGAGTCTATGGTGAAGTTTGTATACTTAAGAGTCAAGCTTGGCATGATGCATAATGTCTCCCTTATTGAGAGGGAGTGTTGATGTTTGGAAAACATCGAGCAAATATTCTCTTAGATTAATAATTAATAATATAATTATTGATTATTAAATATCATATATAATAAGTAAATGATAAGTAAATGATAATAATAAATAGTTATTGATTATGCAAGGGACTCATCCTTTCATAGATGGTCACCATATGTTCACTATATATGGAACACTCATCATTGTAATAATATATCGATTATATCTCATATGAAGAAAAACAACAAGAAAGTGGACAAATCTAGCTCACCTAGGGTTAGTAGGTTAGTTTTTTTTCATTGTTGTAATGGGTGTTAAACATTTTTGCAGTATAAATATGTATTGTGATATCTAAGGAGATCTAGTAGTGACTAGTCATGCTAGGAAGATTTATTGGTTGAGCTATCTAGTTGTGGAGCTAGTTTTGGAGATGAGTCTATTTTTGAGAGAAAGATATGCATTGTAAATGAGGGTAAGGTCACAAGATGTGGATATTGGTATGATATTGTCAGCCTCACTATATTCAATTGTACTCAGATGTGATGCGCACAACATTATGAACTTGTGATCAAGAATAATAAAAGAGAGAAGAATGTCAGATATTTGTGGGTGTAGCCTAGGGGGGTGAACCACACTAAATTGTGTGTCTCTATGTGCAATGTTTGTCTTATTTCTTTCTACTATTAGTTATCATAAATTAATGAATGAATCTGATAATAGTAGAATACGACGCACAATAGAATAACATAATTGTCACTGCATAATGAATGTTTAATGAATGCAAATGATTATAGAATAGTAGATCTAGATATGATGACATGTTAGATTAATAGTTCAGATGTATTTGAGGTATAAATAATGTCTAACATCCCTATAATATCCTCCCTTCAAAGACTACAAACATCTGGGTCCTGCAGTCACCCATAAGCCATCTCAGGTGAGACTGGATTGTGAAATTTGTGTGCAGTGTTTCCTTCTAGTCTCCAAAAGGGACAATGGTTTTCAAGGTTTTGTTGGAAACCTAGAATAGAACCTGGGTCATCGCAAGAAACATCCAACAAATTATTTCATTGCAATGTTTGTATTATTTCTTACTACTGTTAGTTATGATAAATGAATGAATTAATATGATAATAGTAGAATACAACACACATTAGAATGAAAAAATTATTACTGTGGAATGGATGTTGAATGAATGAAAATGATTACAGAATGGTAGATATGGATATGTTGACATTTTAGAATAATAGATATGATTTATTTTAGGTAGAAAGAATGCCTAACATCCCTATAGTAGACTCCCTTCTAAGACTACAAACATATGGGTCCTACAGTCACCCATAAATCCATCTCAGGTGAGACTGCATTGTGCACTCTGTGCGCAGTGTTTCCTTTTGGCCTCCAGAAGGGCCAATGGTTTTCATGGTTATGTTGGAAACCTAAAGTAGAATCTGAGTCAGCCCAAAC
Source organism: Picea sitchensis (assembly GCA_010110895.2). Lineage (NCBI taxonomy): Eukaryota > Viridiplantae > Streptophyta > Pinopsida > Pinales > Pinaceae > Picea > Picea sitchensis. Next base: position 11,905 of record SNQJ01S0206302.1, on the reverse strand, counting down.
ATCCAACAAATGGTTATGTTGTTGGTTGGAACCCAGAAGAACAGATTGGAAGGGACTTATTGAAGAACAATGAATAGAATGAAGTATTAGAAGGGTGTTTTCATGCCATGGAATCAGAATAAAAAAACATATTGAATGATGGTTGGAAACAAAAGATCTCGAGTTTGTTTAGAAGGATAATAGAAACCCTAAGTATACACTGCACCAATATTTGGAAAGGTATGTATTTACTGATCTTCACGAGGTATTTTTCTGTGAATTTCCACATTTGTTGCAAGAGTGTATATTGATATTGAAGGATACTCACCCTACTAATTATATAAGAATATATTAATGGACTATTGAGAACATTGTTCAGTTTCATAAAGTTAATAATAAATTCACATGTGTAGTGGATTTCTGGCTAGACAACATTATTGCAGGATTTATTACTGAGCTTACAGTCGATACTGCAAAACCCTACACTGTTGCAGAGAAAAAGTTTTTGAAGGGGCCAAGAGGAAGGTATATTATATCACTCTACACATTGATCAATATCTTAATGCATGATAAATGCGTGATGAAAATGGAGTCTGACAACTAGACAACTCTGCATGCATTGGGAGATTGGGGGAAACACTAAGGAGGATATGAGATATGGAGAAGGACCTGGATAGAGGTCAGAAGAAGGAAGAAATGGATCCCATTATGATGGTTTAATATCAGATCAAGTAAATAAAGGAAATGTTTGGAAACAGGCACAATGAAAGACCCTACCAGTATAAGATCAATAGGAAAAAAAGGGAAGTAGTCGAGCGAGAAGGATTGGAAAGTGATGAGGAAGAGATAAAGGATCTTCATGCTATAGAGAATATTGAGGAAATCTTGCGTTCCACATATGAGATAAAAAATAGAGGTTGAGGTTGTGGCATAGAAGAAGGCTCTCTATTCTAGATATGAATTAGTGTGGAACCCAAAACCCCATGTGAGACTAAGACATCAAAAAGAAAATCTTTTAGAAAACCAACAATTATTGGTAGAAGGAGTCCAATAGGTTGAGGGACTAGTGGAAATTCAAGTGGAAATACAATTTCAGGTAGCAGTAGTCAGATATCTACACCACTCAGAGGTGGTAATACAATTTTTACAATGGTCGGACAAGATCCAACCATTCGGTTGCCATAATTTCATGACGAAGGGTCAGAGGATCCATAGAAACATGTATTTATTTGTAAAAATATTTGGTAAGATAATTAGGTCACGAATGAAGACATGAAAGTGGCTCATCTTGCAATCAAATTCAGATACCATGTATTTGATTGGTTTATGAGCCTTGTAGTAAACAGTCCACAAGGAACACCAAAAATAATTGCAGACTTGAGGAAGGCACTAATTAATGAGTTCTAGAAACAAAATTTAGAAGATCAATTCATGAATGAGATGACTGAAATCAAACAGAATCCAAGAGAGCCAGTTTGGGAATTCGATCAAAATTTCAGGAGATTGAAAGGTAAGTTTCAATTTCCTATTATAAACATGCAACATATACAACTATTTATAAATTCATTATTACCACACTTTAAGTATCCATTGAGGAAGAAGAAGTTCCAAACTCGGGAAGAGGCTCTACTGGAATCCTCACAATTGTAAGAGAATCAACATAAACATACATATCCATCTATAAAAGAGTTGAGAGAAGGTCTTAAGAATCTGACATTTTAGTTCAATCAGAATAAAGGCAAGGAGAAGAGGGAAGCTATCCAATGTACCTTATGTAGAACACAAGGACACCACAAGAATGAGTGCCCAAAATTTACGCAGTTTTTGGGAGAAGGATTGTTGAATCCCTTACCTACAGAAGGACCATGGTGTGAAATATGAAAAAAACAAGGACATGATCCCTATCATTGTCCACTGATGCAAAAATATCAAACAATACCTAAGAGTACATTCTGCAATTTTTGCAAGTCTGTAGGACATGAGGACAAGGATTGTTGAAACTTGGAAATGATGAAGGAAAGGACCTCATATTCATATAGTATGTAGGCTTAACTAATGACAGGTACACCTATGCAATAGTATAATAATGTGAAACATTTTGTTCTGCCACCTCAGTATAATCAAGTACCACAACATAATACACTGCACACAGATAATCAAGGTATCAGAGGAGGATTTCGAAGAGGAGGACATGGAAGAGGTGGAAGCCCAGTAACCTGCCACAATTGTTAGCAACCTGGACATTATGAAATGTATTTTCCATTACCACCAGTGACATGCATGTACTATCACACATCAGATCATAATATAAAATATTTTCCAACACTTCTGACAAAGATACTGGAAAAAAGGAATCAGAATAACGAGAATGTTCAATGGATTGTAGCATAAACTAGACAAGATGATGGAGAAAATATAAATATGGTTACTTAGAGTGGAACCAATATAGGAGTAGATTCAGCAAATAAAGATCATAGCCAACACTGGTGGGTCAGAAAGAATACAACACCTCAACAACATTTTGATGCACAGAAGGAGAAAGAGGCATTCAAGGAGGCCAGATAAGAAATTTTGAAGGATTATATTGCTTCTATTTCAAATCCATGGCTAGGATATGATGTGTCATTATATGATATTCCTCATCCATATGATCATAGTAGTGGAGATCATCCTTCAAAAAAGGTAAGTAATCTAAGAAACTTTCTAGTGTCTTGCTTGAAGTTATTGAATGATCAGACATCTATACAAATGTTATGAGGCTTGCTAGAAAAATGCAATTTTGGAGAAGAGATTCAACTAGAACAAAAGAAAGTAAATCATGTATGTAGGAAGCAGGGATGATTTTAAGGATGGAAATTTATTTTAAAATGTGGAAACCTTGGCGAATCTTACTAATCCTTCATATGTCAACTATAAATGTTTGGCGATATTTTTGTAAAAATATTCAAATTTCTAAGTATTTTTTATAGATTTTATAAAATTTTGGCGATTTTTAAGGTAGAATAATTTTACCCTATAGAATTTGGGTGAATAGTTTTTAAAATAGCGAATCTCATTTATGGAAAAACCATGAAAAATAGCTCATGAGCGAAATTTAGCCCCTAAAATCATCCCTGGTAGGAAGACAAGAACAAGTAGAGAGTTCAAATTGAATGCAAACATTGGATAATTTAACATGGGTGACATCATATTAGATTTGGGATATGAGGTAAATATTCTTCCTAAAAAAACATGGGAAAGTATGGGAGAACCTACATTGGGATATTCAACCATTCAGCTGAAATTGGAAAACCAACATAGAGTGATACCAATTAGTAGATTCAAGGACATACAAGTGGATTTATATGGTGTGTGCACCATGGAAGACTTTGACATAATTGATATAGTGGATAATACTACACCTTATCCAACATTGTTGGGACTGGATTGGGAATTTGACAATCAGGCTATCATCAACTTGAAGGCCAGGAAAATGATTTTTGAATCAATATAATATAGATTCATATCACAATTATATCCTTTAGAAGGTGGCATATATGTTGAAATAGGGATAGAGAAATTCATTACAGAAGAGATAAATCATTTTTACATAACTACTATGCACGAGGAAGATTATATTAACCCAACAACAGATGGAATTATTAGTTGGAGAAGCATCAGTTCTTTTGCTTCATATTTTGACATAAGATTAGAGAATTGGCCGCATCTCTTACATGAGATATCTAATAGAATATGTGAAAGAATGATGTGTGCACTAAGATGGATTGGCACGAAGGTAAGAGAATGTCCCAGTTTTTATGGTTAGAATGATTTAGAAGAATTCTTGACAAATTTTGAGTTAGAAGTCCTATAAATTCATAGGTTACCAGTTTTAGACATTGCATTGAAAGAAACACTTGCACATTGGTGGGGTACTAATAAAGAGAAGATCCAGGATTGGTATCAATGCAAGAGATTAATGTGCATCAGATTTGGTGCAAAACAAGAGAATAAATATATGGAGAAATATGATGGATTAAGATAGCTCAGAGAATATATAGAAAAATGCATAACCCAATGGATATTGGTACCACCAGAGGAATGGCCACATCACTTTATCCATACATTTGAAGGCATACCAAGAAATTGGTATATAGAATTGGTAGAGGAACTGGAAATTGGGCAGAGTTGCAACAAAATTTTTTGATCACGTTTGCATTTGAACATGAGAATCCATTTATGGATGCATAAATGAAGTTCATAAAAGAGAATATCTTTGAAGAACCTGAAGTTGAAATTGTAACATGCTATCAGAATGAAAATAGAAAAACATTCAGACAGTTGTTACACTCTTACCACGTCGCAGAAGATGACCAAGCAAAAGAAAAATCACGCGATATTCAGATAACATAAGTTGAAGGGGAAATAGAAGTAGAAGGTCCAAAGTTACAGTTAGAATAATTTGTTGCACCACTGAATATAAAGAAGGTAAATATTGGAACTGAAGAGAATCCAAATATTGAAAGTATTGGTGACTATTGGGACAACCAGATAGGGAAAATAATATCAAAGTTATTTCGTGAGTATAATGACATGTTTCCAATGACATTTTCATAAATCAAAGGGGTAGAAGGAGAACTTGGAGAAATGAATATTCCTTTACGACCAGATGCTAGAGGCTGGTATAAATAGAAAGTGAAGGTAGATATTGATAAAATGTAAGAGGTTGGTATAATAGAACATGTTGAAGAATCTGAATGGATTATCCCTATGGTATTTCAAGAGAAGAAGCAAGGGGGAATAAGTATTTGTGTAGACTTGAGGAAGTTGAATGATGCATGTCTTCAATATTCATTCGCTACTCCATTTACAAATGAGGTATTGGAGAATGTAAGAGGATAAGAAGTATACTCATTTACTAATGGATTTTCAAGGTATCACCGGATCATAATAGAACCAGAGGATCGTCATAAGACTACATTTTCCATAGAATGGGGGTCATATAAGTACAAAGTGATGCCATTTGGATTGAAGAATTCCCCTTCTATTTTTTCAAGAGTAGTGGTAGCTCATTTAAATATTTTATACATAAGTTTTTGGAAGTTTATTTGGATGATTGGACATTTTTTAGATTATTGAAAGATCATGTTGAAGTTTTAATATTTATGCTGGACAGGTGTATATAGTGCCAAATATATTTGAAAATTAAGAAATTCATATTCAACACACCATTTGGAATTTTTCTAGGGCATACGGTGTGTAAACAAGGTCGGTTGGTTGATCCTGTGAATATTGTTGTCATTGTTAATTTACCACCACCTAAGTCAGTGCACCAATTGAGAGCTACAATAGGTCATACAAGATACTATACAAAGTTCATAAAGAGTTATGCACAGATTAATGCACCCATGAAAAAGTTGTTAAAGAAGGATATCATGTTTTAGTGGAATGATGAATGCCAACAAATTTTGGACATCTTAAATGAGAAAATGGTGACAAAACCAATTATGGTGTCTCCAGATTGGTCAAAAGAGTTCCATGTTCATGTGGATGCATATTCAATATCACTTGGAGCAGTATTAACAAAATTAGGATAAGGTGATATAGATCACCCAATAGCATTTTCAAGAAGGAAATTGTCAGATTTAAAACAAAATTATAGTACAACAAAAAGAGAAGGTTTGGCTATGGTATAGGAATTACAGAACTTGAGACACTATTTATTATTCCAACCTTTTAAGATGTTCATAGTTCACTCTTCTCTTAAACACGTGGTCAACAAGCCAGTGTTGGGGGGAATAATAAGTATATGGTTGTTTTTATTTCAAGAGTTTGATTTTGAAGTAGTTGTGAAAACTGGAAGAATGAATGTAGGGCCAAATCATCTGTACAAGATAACTAATGAAGAGGAACCAAGAAATTTGGAGGACAATTTTCCTGATGCACAACTCTTTTTAGTATAGATTGTTGATGAATACTTTGTTGATATCATTGAAGTTTTGAGTACATGATTTTTTAGTATTGTCGGGATTGTGATGTCTGTCAAAGGGTAGGAATACCATGCAAGAGAGATGAGATTCCCTTAATACCTTAGGTAACTTTAAAGTATTTGAAAAATGGGTTGTAGACTTTGTAGGTCCAATAAACCCACCAACTAGAAGATCAAGAGAAAGGTATATCATTACAATGACAAAGTATTTAACCAGATGGGAAAAGAAACAACAATAAGATATTGCAGTGCAGAGACTGCAATGCACTTCATATTTGAACATGTAATTACAAGGTTTGGATGCCCTAGAATTTTGATGAGTGATAAGGGAACTCAATTCATCTACCATTCAGTAAATGACTGAAGAATTTAAGATACACCATCAGAAGAGAACTCCATATCATCCTTAAGCTAAAGGAACAGTGGAAGAATTTAATATGATTTTGGAGAATGACTTAACTAAAATTTGTAATGTGAACAGGGATGATTGGGATCTGAATATACCATAAGTATTATGGGATTATAGAACTACATGTAAGAAAATCACAGGGAAGAAACCTTTCATATTCGTTTATGGTCAGGAAGAAGTAGCCCCTTTGGAATATTTGATACCTAGTCCATGCATTGAAACCATTACAGACATGACAAAAAGAGATGTAGCTCAAGAAATATTGTCTCAATTAGTGGAACTAGAAGAGGACATGGTTATGGATGGTTTCCATCAGGAAGTACAAAAATCCAAAGAAAAATCTTGGCATGATAGATATATCAAGAATAAAAAATTTAAGGAAGGAGATTTGGTTCTCCTCTATGACATTACGTACTTACAACACCCAGGGAAATTCATTGTTAAGAACCAAATATCAATATAGCATGGAAAATCCTTAGAAAAAGTACTCAACACCTTGAAAAAGAGATAATTTCAGATAATAAGCCTCTTCGAGGGGGAAACCTCCTTCTACCCCACTTAAATGTTCAAGTACAAGATAAAAATGAAAATGTCTCCTTGGTATATATAGGAGACTAGGAGGCATAATTACAACTAATGTCCTAAAGCCGACATAAATAAAATAACATTACTAATATAATATGCCCCAATTAAGGGGTAATGAGCCAATATTAGGTCTTAACATGCCCC
>SNQJ01S0206299.1:0-16384 GCA_010110895.2 Picea sitchensis | reverse complement strand
GAATGGTTTCTTAGAAGAAGAAGTTTATGTCAATCAACCACCTGGATTTGAAGTCCAAGAGCACCAAGCCAAAGTCCATCCATTGAAGAAAGCCTTGTATGGCTTAAAACAAGCTCCAAGAGCTTGGTACAGCGGAATTGACACTTATCTGATCAAAAGTGGTTTCAGCAGAAGCTAAAATGAGCCAACTCTTTACACCAAAACAGATCAGCACGGTAAAATTCTAATTGTATGTTTATATGTTGATGACATGATCTACACAGGAAATCTTGAGTTAATAGATTTCAAACATGCCATGCAATCTGAGTTTGAGATGACAGATCTTGGCATAATGAAATATTTTTTAGGGATTGAAGTTAATCAATCAACCAAAGACATTTTTGTCTGTCAGTAAAAGTATGCAGCAGACATCATTAAAAGATTTCGCATGGAAGGATGCAATCCAGCAGAAACCCCCATACCATTAGGCACAAAATTGAGCAAGAATGATGAAGGTTCTACAGTGGACTCTACTTTATACAAAAGTTTAGTAGGCAGTTTGTTGTATCTTACAACAACTAGGCCTGACATTATGTATGCAGCGAGCTTTGTTTCTAGATTCATGGAATCACCCAAAGATTCGCACTGGAAAATGGCAAAACGAATTTTGAGATATGTTGCAGGAACTCTCAATTTCGGCTTATGGTACACTAAATCTGATAGTAATCAACTCTCTAGTTACACAGATAGTGACTTTGCAGGCAGCCTAGATGACAGGAAAAGCACATCAGGATATGTTTTTCAACTGGGCACGAACCTGATTTCATGGGCATCAAAGAAGCAACCAATTGTTTCAATATCTTCTGCAGAGGCATAGTATGTCGCTGCTACCTCAGCTTCATGTCAAGCTGTGTGGCTGAGAAGAATATTGAAAGATATGTTACATACAGAAAATGATCCAACTCCTATGTTCTGTGACAATACATCAGCAATTGCTTTATCCAAAAATCATGTGTTTCACAAGAAAATTAAACACATTGACACTCGCTTTCATTTCATACGCGAGCTAGTCAATAATGGTGATATTGCACTACAATTTTGTGGTTCTCGAGATTAGCTTGTTGATATCTCTACAAAGCCACTAGGAAAGTCAGTTTGTTATTTTCAGAGACAACACTTAGGCATAATCAGTGCTAATGTTTGTAACTGTTGAGTTTAAGAGGGAGTGTTAAACATAATGTAACCTCAACAGTCTGACTGTACACTGCCAACTGCACTGGACATCTGTACTTTCTATTCTTGTTTAGCTTGAGCCTATTTAGCTCAGCCATCTCCCATTGCATTGTAACTTCTTAATCTCTTCTATATACATTCCAATATACTGTTCTATTCTTTCTCTCTGCATTTCTCTTTACTTCACAATTTATCAAATGGTATTATGATCACCATGGAACCGTAGGGCTATCGAAAGCCATTTCTCTGTTGTCCATGATGATTTCTTGGGATTGCAACCACCACAATCCTTCCAAAGTCTTGGAACCACTAATCTTAGGTTCACAGGAGTCATGTAGATTGTTGTGATGTGTCATAAACAGGGGTCATGTGAAAGATCTGACGAGCCTTGTTATACACAATGAAAGTTATTTCTTTAATAGTGACCAACTCATTCACTGGAAGCCTGCTAGCTTTGAGAATCGTTCCTTCCATGAGGACTTGTAAAACAAGCTTAGGAACATTGAACCCAAATAGAGTAGGAAAACCAACAGTCTGAAGTACTGCAGATGATTCCGCAAAGGGGAATAACACATAAAGCACCATGCAAGGACGACTCTCGGTGTCCTTCTTATTTCCTAATGTATTTGTACCAATTTGAAGGTTCTTAAGCACCTTCGAAAGAGATTCGCGGAAGCAACTAACATGCCAACCTTTTTCAAGTGTCATTAAGTAATCATTTATCGAACCAATGAAAGATAAATTTTGGTCTGTCCTTCGAAGCTGTATCGTACATTGTACAGGTATAACACATGATGAAGCCCATCTGCTTGAATTGAAGCTTAATTGCCCTCTGCGTTGCCATATTTGTCTCCAAGGCAAGCGGTTAAAACAAAATCACCAGATGCAAGGCAACGAGCAGTGTGAGGATATCGTTTGTCTCGGGCAGTATGAACACGACATAACAATGGCAGTACGGATTGAACGTAACTCAACTCGCTTGGCATTGAACTCCCTGTGGCAACCAAATTGATCATATCATTGTCCTTAGGAATGATATCCAGTGGAGCAATAAGTAAAACTAGAGTGTGATTTCCCATGTGCAGTTAACCTTATTGTTAGTATAGATTAATCAATTAAATGATTAGCATAGCAGCTAAATTGCTGTTGGTTAACGCGGAAAGGGTGATAAGATGAAACAAATCCTTAAAAGAAAGACATTATCAATAGGTGTACGCCTTTTAACGTAATTAAAGCATTATCAATAGATCTATGCCTTTCAAATTAAACAACTACACTTACATGTAACCAAAAACATAGGTTGTAATGTGAGTGTTTTGATCTCCTCATAATGCGATTACTCTTAAGATAGTCCCATTAAAAATACAAAATATATAATAGATTCGTAAATGGATTATACGGGATTGGGTGGAGCATTTCTTGGCATCACACTTGGAAAAATCCCTTTGATAAGTTCGATGCCTTTTGTTAGCCAAGATATCGTATACTCCAATCCATAGCACGTTCCCCCTTTTTTTTAACAACCCATGATATGGCATGAGGATTATCCTAAAGAAGGTTTGGTATGATTAAATATTAGAGAGGGATAGGACATGGGATTAAGTGAGAATGTGGATATGGTCATGAAACCATATTTAAATCATAACCAAAATGAAACTTTCAATTAACTTTATGGTGTAATTAAATATTGGAGGCATATGAGTATATCTATCTTTCTTGAAAAGAGAATCATGAGAACATACAGAGGTATTATGAAGGTTTTATCACAAGAATGAGTTTAGATAATTGGTTCACTTTTTTTATTTAAAAATGTCATAGTAATAAAGATATATGAGAAATGGGAAATGCGAGATAAATTTGTAATAGTTTCAGAACTTCAACAAATTAATCAATACTGTATTATCCTTGTCGAATGCTTGCAGTAAATTAATGTATATTTGAGATCATGTATCATGTATAACTTCGAAATTGATCACCGACCATTTCATTAAAATATTCTTTAACGACATTTTCTTTGAATGTGTAGCAACAACTCAACGGGAGCACACCCGACTTTGCACAAGCAATAGTGAAATGAGAGGGGGAGTCTGGAAATGCCTTGTTGGCTAAGTACTATTGAAAAAAATCATCATCAATAGTAGGATGTCCTTCAGGTACATGTTTCATTAAACCTCTTAATGACCTCCTCATAAATGTAAAACACATGGTTTGTAGGAACCTCCCAGAGTCCACAACGAACATGTTCCACTTATAGAACATTCAACCGAACCTTGACATGGCTCACTCCTACAAGTGTTAAAGACTCTACAATAGAGTTTTTTGCACTACAAATCAATAGGGATACATGACAAAAGGGTATGAATTCCTAATCAAATATTGCAACAATATTTCCTTTACATGTTACATAGATACATGTACATACATTACATACTCCATCCCATGGAAATACCAAGTAGAAGCTCAAACTTTTCAAGAACCAATGCATGGAATCAATAAACCATACATCGTATACTTACTACAAAAGTGTGAGTCACATTAATATATGCTCATGAGTCTACTTTATTCAACACAACTCACACAATTTACCTTGTTTGTCTGCAACAATTTTACTTATGCTACTTCTGCATGACAATGATTTCCACGAGCTTCCCTTGGACTAAACTTTATGTTGTTATCCATAACAACATATTTTTTCTTCCTGCTTATCATTCCAACTCAAACTTATTTCTTCTATCAAATATTGGTTTCTCAAGTGAGAAAAATACAACTCATTTCCCTTACAGAACCAAAAAATGTTCATGTTCCTCCATTCACTTATAGAGTTGTCGAACTCATACTAGCTGAGAACCAATTGTACCTTTGGAGTAAACATTGCTACCATGACTGTAGAGATTGAGAAACTAGTCATCCTATGGACATATTTCCATCTACCAAGACATCTAGGTATCTAACCACGATTCTCACTAGTTCACTAGGAAAACAATCTGGATACGAGATGTATCCCAGTCAACCTTACATCAATTCATCAAACAATTTACCATCAATACACAATTAGAGGTAACACGTAGTTAAACATTCCTTTCCAACTACCACACTCTTTACCAAGCATACTAAAGAATGATTTTACATCACAAAATATTGTCAAGAAGGACTTCAAATCTCAACAAGAGATGATATCATCTTTCCAGTCTGCAATGTTGTTCACATGTTTGGAGTCTTTCTCTGCGTCTTTAACCTTCATTGTCACTGTCAATTCATTGTCTTGGATTTCTCTATGATTTGTTAGAGTATCTAATTATAAAAGAACTACTACATTTCCTATTGAGTTAGCTAGGCTCAATAAAAATCTTTTGATTCCAAAACATTTACTCATACTTCTTTGAGGTTTCCAAAGAGACAATTGTTAGAGTAGTAAATTCTAACAAAGAATCGACATACTGAGTTTGACTAGGATCAACATGTTTGTCTACACAAACTCCAAATAAATTTTAAAGATGTATTTAATTTTACCACAGTCAAATTTTTCGACTATCACCTTTGGTAGATTCTCGATTAATGCTACAACCTCACAGATCTCCTTCTTGTGAAGCTTGGAGTTGGGCTTCTTGGCCTCTTAGCATAGCTATACCTTTCTCCACAATATTCCACTAATTAATAAACTGAAATTGCATCTCCTCGTTCAAGTGGTGCAACCTCCATCTGCTTCAAAATCGAGGTTTTTTCTCTTCAGAAATTACCAACACTCCTACATGTATGCATTCTCCATTGCAATAGAGGATTTGTGCACCATCCAAAAATGAAAAAAAATAGTAATAGAAGTCCCTAGCATCTAATGTTTTTTCGAGAAAAAAACACCCATGTTAAGTTACTTATACCTCTATCCCATTCAGGTCACAAGATGTAATCAATTGTTTCCCATTATTAGTTTCTTACTAATTCTTAACAATGACGTCACATGGAAACTCACACTCCTTTTTATTATATACCTAGAGGATCAATCATGCTTACATTAGTTCGGTGGGTCCTTCTATATGGAAGCTCCACCATTTTGGTGTCTCAATGGAAATGTCTCACAAATTCCTGTAAAGAGTGTCTTACAAATTCTTATTGCGCAATTAAGAACCAATTCCCATCAACTCCGTTGTGAAACAGGGCGCTAGAAAAGATCAAAAGAAGTTTAGGAAGAAAGGGTGTGTGTGTTCTACACCTCCGGAAAAGTGGAAACAAAAAAGCATTTCATTTTAGAGTGTGAAGATTTCAAAGACAATAGGGACAACTATATAAATATCTTGACAACTAGCTCTTGGAATGAATTATTCAATGAGGGGACAGTGGAGAAATTAGGGGAGCTCATCATCAAGTTGAATAGGAAAAGGGATGAACTCCTGAAATCAGTGTGTGAGACGGTCTGTCCCATAGGCTATTGTTAGCCTCGTGGACGTTAAAATTACTTCTTACTCTTCTATTGGAAGCTCACCTCCCTAGATATCTTTTTCCCACAAGGAAATCACCATCTCCAAGGGACTCTTCATGGTGTTGACTCAAAGGAATTTATAATGTTGAATATGTGTCATGATAGTAGTTTCTCTAACAACAAACTTTGTTCTTATTCGATGAATTTGTTACCTTTGTTACAAGTGGCTTCTTGTTATTTGTAAAATCTTATTTGTTGAATGTACACTGCCATTTGTTCTGGACAACTATACAATCAGTTAGAAAATTAATATTTTTCTTCATTTTTTCTTGTTTTTGGTTTCACTTATATGTTTTGTTTTTTCCGCAATACAAGTGCATTATGTTGTTCATTGACCAGCTATGTTTTTTCTCTGTCTCATACTCATTTCTTCTTTTCACATTTCTCATGGTATCAAAGCATGAGAAGTAAGTCTTTTCACATTGCATGGAGAGTAGTCCACTCAGATCCAGTTGAAGTAGATCTAGCTGAAGCAGATTGCGCCCATTGTTTTGGAAAAAATTCGGGAGCTCGTGGAAAAGGTGTCAAATTTTTTTCCACCCAGAAATTACAGGGTCCCTCAATTGACCAAAAGGGGTTTAGAGTGTGTAAGATCCTGAGCTCAGATAGCTAGATCCAACTTGATCCAACCCATGAAAAATTAAATTTCATGTAGATCTAATTTTTCTTACCAGCAAATTGCAACTACGGGAGCCATTCTTCTGCGAAAAAAATCTAATCCATATTTTTAAGGTACTCCGGTTCATTTTTTTTCTACAGGATATTTTATACATAGATATATAATTCTTTTTAAAATAATGGCCACTCTTAGCAATTTAAATCCCAATCAGGGTCCCATTCTTTTGGGAAAGAATTATGAATTCTGGTCCCTGAGAATGAGATATTTCCTACAAGCAAAGGAATGTTGTGATCGAATGCACCATGGCATGTGGAACCAGATCCAATAGATCTAGTATTCATGAACAATCAACAAATAAATACACAGGTGGAACAAAGGAAAAGAGAAAATAAGGCTAAGTTCTGGATTGAGAACACTGTGGATAACTCTATTTTCTCAAAGATCATAGGTCTTTTTACCTCAAAATAGGCCTGGGACATTCTTAGCATAGCCTACCAGTTAAATGACAAGGTGAAAATAATCAATCTACAGACCTTGAGAGCACACTTTGAGACTTTAAAGATGAATCAGTTAGAAAATATTGATACATTCATGACTAAAGTTATGGGAATAGTAAACCATATCAGGCTGACTGGTAAAGCTATTCTTGTTCAAAGGATTGTTGAGAAAGTCCTCAGAAGTCTTCCAAATAAATTTGAGATGGTTGTTACAATCATCTTAGAATCTAAGGATCTGTCCAATTTTTTAGTAGATGAACTAATGGGTTCTATGTTGTCACATGAGACTAGACTAAATCTGGAATATGAGTCAATGGCTCATGCTTTCAAGTCTCAAATCTCCTTCAACAGAGGCAGAGGTCATAGAGGAAGAGGGAGCAACCCTAGTAGCCAACACTCAAGTGAAGGTCACACACATCAAAATCAACAACATCAGTCTCAAAGAGGAAGAGTGAGGAGATCCAATGACAAAGCCATCATACAATGCTATTACTGCAAAAAATGTGGTCATTATGAATTTGAATGCAGGAAGAAGCATGAATATTAGAACTCGGGAATAGAAAATGTTTCAAATCATGAAGGAGAAACCTCGGATGGGATGTTTCTCTCATGTCACAATTATGAAGAACAACACAAGGACCTGTGGTTGCTGGACAATGGATGCAACAATCACATGACAGGTAACCAAGATTTAATTTCATGCATTGATTAATCTTTTTCTTCTAACATTACACTTGGAGATTACTCTTTAGTCAAATTCTAAGGCAAAGGAACTGTAATTGTTCTAACTAAACAAGATGTAAAGAAATACATACATGATGTCTATCATGTTCCATATCTGAAACATAATTTTCTCAGTGTAGGACAACTAATTGAACATGGATATAAGGTACTTATTGAAGTATCAACTTGTAGGATCTATGACAAACCTCCCAGATGAAAATTGATTTCTTAAATCCATATGACAAGAAATAGAATGTTTCCCCTGACTCTTAGAATTACAAATATGACCCAACCCTATGCACAAAGTTCCTCCACCCCCAATGAAGTTGTGTTATGGCATGAAATATTTGGACATCTACCCTTTCAGAGTCTAAGTCTTCTGCAGAAGCACTCCATGGTCATAGGTATACCTATTTTCAAGATGCAAAATACCCCATGTGAATCTTCCATTCTTGGAAAACATACGAGAGATAGTTTTCCACAATCCTCTAATCAAGCCAAACAACACTTAAAGTTGGTGCACACTAGCCTTTGTGGACCAATGCAAACAAATTCAATAGGTGGTAGATTTTATTTTCTAACATTTATTGATGACTTTAGCAGGAAAATATGGACCTATTTCCTCAAGAACAAGTTTGAAACCTTCCACAAGTTCAAGGACTTCAAGGTTGAAGCTGAAAAACATAGAGGGAAGTATGAAAAAATACTCAGATCATATGGAGGAGGAGAGTATTGCTCCAAATAATTTTCATTTTTTTTCAAGTCACAAGACATCATCATGCAAACCATGGCCAGGTATACTCCACAAAAAAATGGAATGTCTAAGAGAAAAAAATTAGACCCTAATGAATATGGCAAGGAGCCTACTTAGAAAAAATAATTTACCCAATTTGTTTTGGGATGAAGCTGTAGCGTGTTCAGTCTATCTTCTGAAACAATCTCCAACCACCAGTGTCAAAATGAAGGTCCCTCAAGAAGCATGGAGTGGGAAAAAACTAAATGTCGCTCATCTGAGAACTTTTGGATGCATTGTGTTCTCTCACATACCTTCAGAATTGAGGAAGAAGCTTGATGATCGAAGTGAGAAATGCATTTTTGTTGGAAACATTGAAACATCCAAAACTTACATACTGTAAAATCCAATTTCAAAGAAAATTATTCTCAACAGAGATGTAAAATTTCTTGAAAGTCAATTTTGGAGTGAGTTTGAAAATCTCCCTATGGACAGTCCAAATCCACTACTGCCACTTCCTAAACACAGAAAATTCAGGACAACATACACATCAACTTGTACTTCCAATATTGCAAGTACATGGACAACCTGAAAGATCCCAAAGAAACTCTTATTCAAGCATAAATTCATCCTCTGAAGTCCAAAATCTAAGAACTCGATTCTTGAGAGAGATTTATTAGCAGTTGGATGATCATAACCAACACAATCATTTTACATTATTATCATGTCATCCCACATCTTCCAATGAGGTAGCTAAAGAGCCACATTGGGTTTAAGCTATGAACCAATAAATTGACCCTATTGGGAAGAAAAAGACATGGGATTTTGTTGATCTGCCCAAGCATAATACCAACATTGATGTCAAGTGGGTTTACAAGACTAAACTCAATGAAAAGGGGTAGACTGGAAAACACAAAGCAAGACTTATTGCCAAAGGATTCTCTCAACAACACATCATTGATTATGGTGAAACCTTTGCTCAAGTAACAAGGTTGGATATTTTAAGGACCATTTTATCCACAATATCTCAACACAAATGTCAAGTATACCAGATGGATGTAAAATCATTCTTCTTGAATGGTGTCCTAGAAGAAGAAGTGTATCTGGATCAACCACCAGGATTTGAATTCAAAGAGAACCCAACCAAAGTGTATCAATTCAAGAAATCCTTGTATTGCTTGAAGCAATCTCCAAGAGCCTGATTCAATAGAATTGGTGCTTACCTGATCAAGAGTGGCTTCAACAGAAGTCAAAATGAGCCAACAATATACACCAAAATAGATCAGCAAGGTAAAATACTGATTGTTTGTATCTATGTTGATAACATGATGTATACTGGCAATATTCAATTAGAAAGATTTAAACACAACATGCAATCTGAATTTGAGATGACAAATCTTGTCATCATGAAGCATTTTTTGGTTATTGAGTTTGATCAATCAACCAATGAAATTTTTTTTCTATCAGCAAAAGTATGCCACAAACATCATCAAGAAGTTTTGAATGGAAGATTGCAAATGATAAGAAACTCTTATACCCCTAGGAACACAATTGAGCAAGAAAGATGAAGGCCCTACAGTGGATTCTACTCTATATAAAACCTTAGTAGGAAGCCTGTTGCATCTTAAATCTACTAGCCCTGATATTATGCATACATCCAACTTTGTTTCCAGGTTCATGGAATCCCCCAAAAATTCTCACTGGAAAATGGTCAAAAGGATCTTGAGATATATTGCAGGACCACTCAATTTTGGCTTATGGTAAATATGATAATCTTACTGGCTACACTAACAGTGGTTTTGTAGGTAACCTAGATGACCATAAAATCACTTTAGGGTATGCTTTTCACTTGGGCACAAATCTGATTTCTTGGGCATCAAAGAAGCAACCCATTGTCTCAATATCTTCTACGAATATTATTGAATGACTTGTCACATACACAAAAGGAGCCAAATACTATTTTCTTTGAAAACACTTTGAGGATTGCCTTGTCGAAAAACCATGTCACAAGAAGAGAAAGCACATTGACACTCACTTTCACTTCATATGCGAGCTAGTCAATAATGGTGAAATATCTCTCCAATTTTGTGGCTCACGAGATCAACTCGCAGATATATTTACAACCCCATTGGGAAAAACCATTTTTGATTTCCAACGACAACACTTGGGGATTGTAAGTGTTGGTGTTTCTAATCATTGAGTTTAAGAGGAAGTGTTAGTTGTAAACTTTGGTTTGTTGACTGTACAACGCCAATTTTTCTGGACAACTATACAATCAGTTAGAAAACTAATCTTGTTCTTCATTTTTTCTTATTTTTGGTTTTGCTTATATGTTTCATTTTTTCCCTAATACAAGTGCACTCTGTTGTTCATTGACCAACTCTGTTTTTTCTCTATCTCGTACTTCTTTCTTGTCTGCACATTTCTCACTTCTTACAACTGCAGGGATCAACTATGTTATCTTATGGCGCGTGGCTTGCATTCCATGTCCATTCCCTCAACTCAAACGTATTTTTCTCACATCACTCACGTCTAGCCTCTTCCCTCGATTCACTCGTATAGTCCTTTCCTCGATTGCTTCCTTTGTCATCTATCCAGCTGGTAGTCATGGAGCAGGTCGTTGTGCCCTCATATCTCTTTCGACATCCCAAATCAGTCCTCGAGAATGCAATGCACCATTGTAGTCTTCTACAATCATTTCCTTGACTTTTCACAATCAAAATCTTCTCCTCTCTTCTCACATAAGTGCCTTGAACACAAATATCTCAACCTTTTCTTTTTAGCAACATTCTTATTTAATTATTTTTCCAATTCTCAAATGATGGACAAACCTCACACTACTGCAAACACATAACAACAATCCACTCTCTACTCTCGCAGGCTTCCATTTCCCTAGACCCTCTCGTGACGGATTCAAGCCTAGTCCTGCTTTGATACCATCAAAGGAAACATGAGAGGGAGAGTAGACATTACTACACACAAACCAAAATTGTGTTGAACGTTCAATTAAACAGTGAAATAGAGTACATATAACGACGAAAAGTTTTGTCTCAAGATAGAAAAACTACCTTGATCACACAATCTACTTGGTTAATCAAATATCTTAACCTCACAACAATCTAGGAATCATCAAATTTGATAGAATCTCTCAAATCCAATTAGTTCCAACAACGTCCCAAAAACTAGGAAACAAGGTCTACTTAGATATGAACTCTAAATAACTATGACAAATAATCATAATAAGAACAAATATGATCACACACCTAAGAAAAGTGGGAGCTACATATTCCAACATTCCCAATCCATCCAATCCATACAATAACTACCATCTTTATGTCTGTGTTGGATTGAAGATTCTCCATCTTGACATTATATAATGTTATTCCTATTCATCCTTCTCATCCTTTCAACTTTTTTACTATATATTGGGCCAATTCGCTATCGGACTTTCTTCAAGGGTTGACATCAATGACAACCAACCTAATTAATAAACATTTGAAGCCATGAACAATTAGCAAATAAATACACATGAAGAACAAAGGAAAAGAAAAAATAAGTCTGAGTTATGGATTCAAAAATCTGTGGATGATCTATTTTCTAAAATATCATAGGTGTTGCTACCTCAAAACATGTCTGGGACATTCTTAGCACAACCTACCAGGTAAATGACAGGGTGAAAACAATCAAGTTGCATACCTTGAGAGCACACTTTGAGACTTTAAAGACGACTGAGTCAGAAAATGTTGATACATTCATGACCATAGTTATGGGAATAATAAACTAGATCAGGATGACTGGTGAAGCTATTCCAGGTCAAATGATTGTTGAGAAATTCCTCAGAAGTCTTCCAAAGAAATTTGAGATGTTTGTTACAACCATCCTATAATCCAAGGATCTGTCCAATTTTTTAGTAGATGAACTAATGGGTTATCTGTTGTCACATGAGACTAAACTAAATTTGGAAGATGAGTTAATGGCCCATGCCTTCAAGTCTCAATTCTCCTTCAGCAGAGGAAAAGGTCATAGAGGAAGAGGGAGCAACCCCAGTAGCCATCACTCAAGTGAAGGTCACACACATCAAAATCAACAACATCGGTATAAAGAGGAAGAGGGAGGAGATTCAATGACAAAGCCATCATACAATGCTATTACTGCAAAAAAAATGGCCACTATGAATCTGAATGCAGGAATAAGAAAGAAGATCAGAACTCAGGCATAGCACATGTTTCATATCATGAAGGAGAAACTGCAGATGGGATGTTTCTCTCATGCCACAATTATGAAGAACAACACAAGGACCTTTGAGTGTTGGACAATGGATGCAACAATCACATCACAAGTACCAAGATTTAATTGCATGCATTGATTATTCTTTTTCTTCTGACATTACACTTGGAGATTACTCTTTAGTCAAAGTCCAAGGAAAAGAAACTGTAATTTTTTGACTAAACAAGATGTAAATATAGACATACATGATGTCTATCATGTTCCATATCTGAAACATAATTTGATCAGTGTAGGACAACTAATTGAACATGGATATAAGGTACTTTTTGAAGGATCAACCTGTAGGATCCAGGGGTGATTTTAAGGATGGGTTTTTTTTTTAAAATGTAGAAACCTTGGCGAATCTTACTAATCTTTCATATGCCAACTATGAAATGTTTGTGATATTTTTATAAAAATATTCAAATATCTAAGGATTTTATATAGTTTGTATAACTTTGGTGATTTTTAAGGTAAAATAATTTTATCCTATAGAATTTGGGGGAATCATTTTTAGAATAGCGAATATTGTTTTGGGGAAAACCATGGAAAATTAGCCCATGAGTGAAATTTAGCCCCTAAAATCATCCCTGGTAGGATCTATGAAAAACCTCCCAGCAGAAAATTGATTTCTTAAATCCATATGACAAGAAATAGATGTTTCCCATGACTCTTAGAATTGCAAATATGACCCAACCCTATGCACAAAGTTCCTCCACCCCTAATGAAGTTGTGTTGTGGCATGCAAGATTTGGACATCTACCTTTTCAGATTCTAAGTCTCCTGCACAAGCACTCCATGGTCATAGGTATACCTATTTTCAAAGAGCAAAATACCCCATGTCAATCTTGCATTCTTGGAAAACATAAGAGATATATTTTTCCACAATCCTCCAATCAAGCCAAACAACACTTAAATTTGGTTCACACTAATCTTTGTGGACCAATGGAAACAATGTCAATAGGTGGTATTTTTTTATTTTTTAACATTTATTGATGACTTTAGCAGGAAAATATGGATCTATTTCCTCAAGAACAAGTCAAAAACCTTCACCAAGTTTAAGGACTTCAAGGTTGAAGCTGAAAAACAGAGAGGGAAGTATGTAAAAATACTCAGACCATATGGAGGAGGAGAGTATTGCTCCAAATAATTTTCATTTTTTTTCAAGTCACAAGACATCATCATGCAATCCATGGCCAGGTATACTCCACAAAAAAATGGAATGTCTAAGAGAAAAAAATTAGACCCTAATGAATATGGCAAGGAGCCTACTCAGAAAAAATAATTTACCCAATTGTTTTTGGGTTGAAGTTGTAGCGCATTCAGTCTATATTCTGAACCGATCTCCAACCACCAGTGTCAAAATGAAGGTCCCTCAAGAAGCATGGAGCGGGAAAAAACTAAATGTCGCTCATATCATAACTTTTGGATGCATTCATTCACTCACATACCTTCATAATTGAGGAAGAAGCTTGATGATCGGAGTGAGAAATTCATTTTTGTTGGATACATTGAAACATATAACACTTACAAACTGTACAATCTGATTTAAAAGAAACTTATTCTCAGCAAAGATGTAACATTTCTTGAAAGTCAATTCTGGAGTGAGTTTGAAAATCGCCCTATGGACAATCCAAGTCCACTGCTGCCACTTCCTGGACACATATAAAATTCAAGAAGACATACACATCAACATGTCCTTCCAAGATTGCAATTATAAGGACAACTTGAAAGTTCCCAAAGAAGCTCTTATTCAAGCATAAATCCATCCTTTGAAGTCTGAAATCAAAGAACTCGATTCTTGAGAGAGATTTATTAGCAGTTGGATGATCATAACTAGCAAAATCTTTTTGCATTATTATCATCTCATCCCACATCTTTCAAAGAGGCAGTTAAAGAGCCACATTGGTTTCAAGCTATGAACCAATAAATTGACTCTATTGAGAAGAACAAGACATGGGATCTTGTTGATCTTCCCAAGCATAAGACCAACATTGATGTCAAGTGGGTTTACAAGACTAAACTCCATGAAAAGGGGCAAATTGAAAAACACAAAGAAAGACTTGTTGCGAAAGGATTCTTTCAACAACTCGGTGTTGATTATGGTGAAACCTTTTCTCCAGTAGCAAGGTTGGATACTGTAAGGACCATTTTAGTCACAATAGCTCAACAAAAATGTCAAGTATATGAGATGAATGTCAAATCATCCTTCTTGAATGGTGTCCTAGAAGAAGAAGTGTATGTGGATCAACCACCAAGATTTGAAGTCAAAGAGAAGCCAACCAAAGTGTATCGGTTGAAGAAATAATTGTATGGCCTAAATCAAGCTCCAAGAGCCTAGTACAATAGAATTGGCGCTTATGTGATCAAGAGTGGCTTCAAAATAAGTCAAAATGAGCCAAAACTATAAACCAAATCAGATCAACAAGGTAAAATACCGATTGTATGTTTGTATGTTGATAACATGATATATAATAGAAATATTCAATTAGAAATCTTTAAACATCCCTTGCAATCTGAATTTGAGATGATAGATCTTGGCATCATGAAGCATTTTTTGGGTATTGAGTTTGATCAATAAACCAACAACATATTTGTTTGTCAACAAAAGTATGCTATAGACATCATCAAGCGATTCTGAATGGAAGATTGCAACCCAGTAGAAACTACTATACCCCTAGGCAAAAATTTGAGCAAGCAAGATGAAGGTCCTACAATGGATTGTACTCTATATAAATTTTTAGTAGGTAGCCTATTGTATCTTACAGCTACTAGACCTGATATTATGTATGCATCCAACTTTCTTTCCAGGTTCATGGAATCCCCCAAAGATTCTCACTGGAAAATGGTCAAAAGGATCTTGAGATATATTACAGACACACTCAATTTTGGTTTATGGTATACACAATCTGAATATGATCATCTTACTGTCTACACTGACAGTGATTTTGCTGGTAGCCTAGATGACTGGAAAATCACTTCAGGGTACGCTTTTCACTTGGGCACAAATCTGATTTCTTGGGCATCAAAGAAGCAACCCATTGTCTCAATATCTTCCACAAAGATTATTGAATGACTTGTCACATATGGAAAATGAGCCAGCTACTATTTTCTTGGACAACACTTCAAGGATTTCCTTGTCGAAAAACCATGTTTTTCACGAGAAGAGAAAGCAAATTGACACTCTCTTTCACTTCATAAGCGAGCTAGTCAATAATGGTGAAATATCTCTCCAATTTTGTGGCTCATGAGAACAACTTGCAGATATATTTACAAACCCATTGGGAAAAACCATTTTTGATTTCCAAGGACAACACTTGGGGATTATAAGTGCTGGTGTTTGTAATCATTGAGTTTAAGAGGGAGTGTTAGTTGTAAACTTTGGTTTTCTAATTACACAATGCCAATTGTTCTGGACAACTATACAATCAGTTAGCAAACTAATCTTGTTCTTCATTTTTTCTTGTTTTTGGATTTTCTTATATGTTTCATTTTTTCCCTAATACAAGTGCACTCTTTTTTTCATTAACCAACTTTGTTTTTTCTCTGTCTCCTACTCCTTTCTTGTTTTCACATTTCTCACTTCTTACAACTATAGGGATCAACTATGTTATCTTATGGCTCGAGTATTAGCGTGGCTTGGCTCCCGTGTTCATTCCCTCAACTCAATCGTCTTTTTCTCACATCACCCATGTCTAGCCTCTTCCCTTGATTAACTCGCATAGTCATTCCCTCTATTGCTTCCTGTTGGACAATTGAGAGGGGGGTGAATCAATTGTTACAGTGCTTAAACAATTATGCTTCTTTTAAAATCTTTACAGGGCACTCAATGATGATCACAATAATGGGAAATAAACAAA
>SNQJ01S0206297.1:5132-16385 GCA_010110895.2 Picea sitchensis | reverse complement strand
TGAATACTATCGTCCTCTTTTTCCTATCAAAAATCTACAAAAAGAAAAAAAAATCTCCCACTTTGTGCCCAAAAATTCTCCCACTTCATGCACAAGATAGAGCTCTAATACCACTTGTAGTAAAACTTCATAGATATAAGAAATAATCCACTATAAAACTTCATAAGTAAACCCTACAACATCCAAAATACCAAAACATTCACCATATACAACACAAGAATATAGAGAGAAGAACCCTTAAGTTACAATAAAACCATCAAATACTCCTTACGGAAGGAATCACTCCACAAACCACGCCTTCTACAAAACAATAAAATCCAACACAC
The DNA here is from genome assembly GCA_010110895.2 of Picea sitchensis. Taxonomy (NCBI): domain Eukaryota; kingdom Viridiplantae; phylum Streptophyta; class Pinopsida; order Pinales; family Pinaceae; genus Picea; species Picea sitchensis. The sequence goes on along the minus strand of SNQJ01S0206297.1, from coordinate 16,059 downwards.
CCAATGCAATGATACTCATGTGTATTTATACTTTCTCATGAGTATTCCTAAGGGTGCTATGTAAAATACCCTTTATGATTGTATTCTTTCCTTTTAATTACATAGTACGTCTATTCCATTATTATGGCCACATTACATTCATTATCCCCTTGGGTACCTCCCTAGGTACCCCATATTATCCTCCCTAGTTACATTACACTAGAGGAATTTTATATATGATGGAAAGCTCATTCAATTAGATTCAAAGTAGAATTAGGCAATAAATCCAATAACAAATTTGAATTAATGGAATCAAAGCTAATACTATCTCTTGTGATAGATGGAGGTGTTTAGAAAATTCAAATATTTGGGGCTCTCTTAGAAAAATAAATTAGATGAAGGGTCTATTACTTTCGACAATTTCATGTCGATACGCATATATGAGGTGTAACATATCGGTTCTAACCCTTATGAACTATAATATATTATGTAAATATGGATTAGGATGGTGAGCTAGTAAAGTTGAAAAGGGGCCAGAGGAAATGTAATACTTCTTATACTTTAATAAAATACACCGCTGGCTGCAAAACGGACAAGGACAAAATATATAGGGGGCTATGATTCCATGAGAGAGGAACCTTAAGGGAATAAGTATTTTTATTATTATTTTATTTTAACCATAATTTATTTTAAGGAGAAAATGGGTTACATGAGCTTCTTGGGAGGGAGGCCATGTGGCTCTTGTCTTCATGTAATTTAAACATCCCTTGGGGGCTGTTTTGTGTTTTCTTCATCTTCTTCTCCCTGGTTCTTCTTCTCGTTCTTCTTCTCCTTCTTTCTTTTCCTTCGCTCACTCATGATGAATTAGTGTGCTCTTGGTCTGAGCATGGATACAAATGGATGTTTGGGTGGCTCTTGGTTAAGTTTGCTAATCCTGAGAGTCCCAACATGGAGATTCTTGACCAGAAGCACTGGAGCCATGGAAGGAGATGGACATCCTGAGGGGCTGCGTGGTAGAGAAGGGGTTCTATTCTCTTGGTTTGTGAAGGCTAGGTAGAAGAGAGTTGGTGTACCTTGGATTTTCAGATAGCTTGAGTGATGAAAGGTATGTTCAGATAGAACTATCCGCAACTGAGAATCCTTGGAGTTTCCAGAAGGGAGATTTCCTGACCAGTAGCACTAGAGCCCTGGAGAGAAATGGGACAGCCTTAGAGACTACATGGCAAAGAAAGGTGCTCATTTCTTGGGGTTTTGTAGGCTGAGGGGGAAAGAGGGATGTGAATTAGTATTTGCTGTGAGGTTGGGAAACCTGAGAGCTACTCAGCTAACTGCTGTGTGTTTAGACTTGGCCTAGGAATCGTCCTTGTGGATTCATATCTTTGGCTCGGGAGTGATTGGCTATTGAGAGTAAATGAACATCAGTGTCTATGGTTGGGAGGAACGTCCTTGGTCTATAGCCAGTTGGTGAACGTTTACTTGAAAAGATAAGCGCTCTCTGTGTTTTCTGTGTAATGTTTATTTCCACTGTGCATTTAATTATCTTTGAGATATGTATTTTTAATATGCCTGTCTGCTGGCTATTTGTTGTGCATGGCACATTGTTTATCTCTTTTATGTTGTGGAATGGATCTTGATTAATGCACGTGGTTATTTCATGCTTGTTTTTAGATTACATTTTGTTAGGATTCGAGATACGTTCAGAGAACTGAGTCTTGGGACTGCAGCGTGCCCCGCTTGCTGGTGGCTAGGTGTGTTACAACCTATTTAAGTGGCGTAGCCCAACCCATAGGTGGTTGGGTATGTTACATATTGGTATCAGAGCTACTGGTTGAAACACCAGGTCTGTATGGGTTGGATCTATTGGTTAGATTCTTGTGGTTGAGATCAAATTATGACCTTGAAGTTGTAAATCTCAGGAGGAATGGCGTTGCAGAGTCCGCTCAGAAGCTAGAATGTCAGAGATCCTTTATAATGGATCGAAGGATCATGACCATCCCTTTCTAATTTGGGAACGATCACCACCATAGGATCAAGGGAGATCTGGATCGTTGAATCAAAGGGCAGGTGAATGAGGGCTATCTGATAAAGGCGAAATCAAGAAGTTGGGAAGATTAAGTCCCAGCTGTCAGATCTAGCTGATCGATCATCAACTGTCGATCAAAGCCAAGCATGAAAGGTAAGACTTCGAAACTTCGCCACTACAATGATCTTGGTAGGTAGGCAAGGCCTGAACTGCCGAAGGCTGAAGTTGCGAAGTCCCATCAACTATTCGATCTGATGGGAGGTGCGGAGGGATATCTGTCGTTGATCGTGGTCACCTGACATTGACCACTTCAATAGTTTTCACTCTAGGATTTTTAAACCTTGTTGAACTGCTACAACCTAGAGCCCCGGAGTGCCGAAGTCTTGTAATTTCCGTCGACCATTAGATCAAGGGAAGGACTTTGAGAGTGTTGTGAGCCATTGAATCTAGAAGTGGTAGAAGGGTAGTGAAGTCCAGGATTTGGAACTTCACCACTCTGGCAATTACTAAGTATGTTGTAGATAAAAACCTGAAGTTTTGGAGCCCTGAAATGCCGAATGCAAGGAAGTATAAATCCGTGATGTTACGTGGACCATCGGATTTGGAACAATGATTGTGGATCGTCCATGTGGTTGATGACATGGCTTATGCCACGTGGTAGGGGTGTCATGTGGGGACATGTATCACTTAGATTTGGTACCTTTTTGACTCCGATTTATTCATTTTTGAGTGACACATGGCACATGTGCCACGGGTCCACATCACCCTAGGTGATGTCAGCATGCCATGTCATCTCTGGGAGTATGTGACTCCAGGGGTTCCAAGTTTCTGTCAGTGAAAAGTGACGAAGCTCGAAGTCATGAAGGCACTCAACCCGTCGATATAGGATCCCTTTGGGACATTTCTCGACCGTTGGATTAAACCGTGGATGAATAGCGTAAGTACTTTGATGGATTTCCACTTAGAGGAAGTGGACAACTAGGGAATGGAAATATCCCAGAGCCCCAGAGAGCTGAATTTTCGAATTGGTTGAGAGACGTCTGTCTCAACGCTTGATTAAGTCATAGCTGTTGATCTCGTTGAAGCCTCTAGATGGGGGCAAGACCATCCATTTGACCAGAGATTAAATCTTGACTGTCTGTTTTTTCTAGTGGAATGATTGATGGGTTTGACGAATCGTAACTCTAGGGGAAAACAAAATTTAACAGGGGAAAACAGCCGAAGGCCGAAGTCCAAAGGATTTGGTCCAAGCATTGGTCCCATGCTAAGGTAAAGAGGGCCTAGAAGTAAACCATCCCTCAGACTTGGTGTTCACACAAGATCTTGTGTAGAAAAACATAGAGCGGGGCACTAAAGGGTGATTAAGCCGTGGTTTTGAGCCGTGGTCACGTCAAACTTGGTTTGAAGGAAGCGCCTTTGCAGTTTTTGATTTTTTGTATCAGCTAAGGGGGATGAAAGTGGTTTTTCAGGGAGCCCTAACTTTCAGCCCCGATATCTGATTGGGGGCAAGGGTACAGTGGTTGGAAAGATTATTAAGAGGATTTAGAGGAAAATAATAGGGAACTGTTATAATATGAAGATTGATATAATTTTCTTAATGAATTAAACATAAAAGGTACTTTTAAATTTAATTGACAATCTTGTATGATAGGTATAATTCAAAACCAAATGATTGCTTGCAGATTTTGGCAGGAATAGAGGTAAAATCAGATCAATCAGATATGTTAGGGTTCTAGAAGCATGAGAGAGATTACATGAGTTGGATGAGGCAATCAAGAGGTACAGATAAAGTAATGAAAGGTGGAAAAAGAACACATTGGTTGGATTGCAGAATGGCCAAGTGGAACTTGGCTGGAAATTGTTCAGACCAGGGAACCATAGTGCAGAATGGGAGCACACAAGGAAACAAGGATCTGAAGGAGTTCAAGGACAACCAACTACAACATAAATAGATAAATAAATAAGTGAATTAAAAAAAAAAATCCACTGGAGTGCATGAGGCATACAATGAAGTTAAAATGCATATGCATTAGTAGGCATGTTGATAGTAAATTCTTGGTGCATATGGATGTGTAATTGCACATGCTTGGGTATGCATATCACATGGTTGTGAACTTAGAATAGTCTATTACTATTAAATAATGATTGAGTATGACTAATGATGGATTTTGTATTTAGGAAAATGATATAGCACGGTTAAAGATGTGGATGTTGCTGTTGCTTATGATTTCCATCTAGGTGAAGACCCATGAGGGTGACAAGAATGGTGATCAGAATGATGAAGGAGGAAGTCTGTGAGCTTCCACAAATATCATTTGGTCAGATAGAAACAAGTAGGTTGATAAAAACCAGACATGTATGCATTTAGTTTATGTTGATGCATACATGTTGAAGGGGATTAGGGTAAGAATTCCCTTAGTTAATTTTCAATATTTAAATTGATATGTAATGGACAAAGGCCTAGAGTATGTAAATGTTGTTGATGCTAGAATGCATTTAGATAAAATGTTGGTTGCATATTATGTTATGATTGGTTATGGGATCATAACCAGGTTAATTCAAGAGACATACTTCTTCTATAACAATGAATATCCATAGAGCTAGTCATGTGTGAGACCATAATATGGTTGGATATGGAAGGGATATATCGCTATGTGAGTGCTCAATGGTATCTACTGTATATCTGATGTTTGTACTACAACCTTCTTTCCAACACTGAAGAGCACTTGAGAATTATATTCTTGGTGTTGTGCTTGGGTTGAAAAGAAAGGTATCCAAATAGTCAGGCAAGCAGTAGGAAGTGTGTGGATGATGTGTTGAGGCATTGGCCAGACCTTCCAACTCATCGTGGTGGAATGCATGACATAGTTATGTGGTATTATGTAGCCGATGCATGGATGCATTGTATAGATGTGGCCATGGGTATTGGCACATTGATTGTCATTTTATTTACTAATTAATTGTTGCATTATGAAAAGCCTTTGGTGCTGAAAATACGTAATGATGGATAAATGCATTATATTTAATATGAATACTAGTTAAAGGTGATTGGATAATTGTTTGTTACAATTCCAATATCAATTTTTGGAGCTATTAAAAATGTTAGAATTGATATTACAGGAATTATTGAATGCAATGGGGTGAATGCATGTATATATTGTATAACATAGAAATGATTATGCTAACAACTGAAATGATGTGAGTATTGATAACTCATGAAGTTGAAAACACTTCAAGAACTCTTAGATATTACAACAAGAAAGTTGCAGGTTAAAGTAGCTACATAATGATAAATGACAGAAAAGGTCTATTGGGGGAGACAAAGTAATAAAATTTTTCTGGATAGAAGAAGAAAAATATTGGCTGATAATACATGTGTAAAGAATGGTGGGTTCATTCCATTCAATATTCGAATTCAATTTAATGTCAAGAATTGATGGAAGTAATTGAATTGTAGTTGTAAACAATTCTGAGATCACTTGTTACCATGAAAACATATATATATATAGCTTGTACATGAGATATTGACAATTTGTTTGGCTGAGGAATGTTGAAATTGCAGGAAGAAAGGGTCTTGGATATGGAAATGTTGTAAGAACATAAAGAAGACCAATGCCTATTGCTACAAGAGCCAAATTATTATGAGCAAAAGCTCATGTCTGGAAATTTTATTTTTCCTATATAAAACAGTTTTGGGAATTATAATTTAATAAATTACTGAAAAATTGTTTTGGCTGAATGTAAATCGAGAAAATTGTAGGTAGGATGGTCTTGAATATGACAGGGATGTAAGCACATAAGGAAGACTGATATCTACAGCTACAGAGCCAAACATTATGATAAAAAATCCCATGCTTGGAAAAATTTTGTTTTCCTGTATAAAACAAATTTGACATTTATGTTTGAAATGGTTATAATGATATCTCATGATAGATGTATGTGTATAATACATATGAGATGTTGGATATGCAAGATGGAAATCATGGAAAAGGATACCATTGTGACATGAGAACCCCATGTCCTTGGAAATATTCTTATTCAAGAAAGCCTTGGCCAGGAAATATGGATCGCCTGAGGGACTGTATAACAGAGAAGGGGATGCCTGAGCCTGGGCCTGGAAGGTGAGTGACCACAAGGAAGATGAGACTTTGATAGTTCTTGTAAACTATTGATTGGAAGCATGCACACAATGGGTATGTCAAGGAAAACAGTGAGCCAAGTTAATGAGACAGCCACATGGATGTAGATCCATGAACCACACAGATAAGTATTGTACTGGATTATGAAAATTTACTCTTAGATTATGAACAAAAATAAGAAATTTATGCACAAATTGTGAATTGACATGCTCGCTGATTTGAAATGTTGTAGGAAAATGATGAATGTTGAGGATCTATAAAAGTACTAGACTATGAGGGAAAATAAGAAGGTGATGCTGGAGAAACTGAATGACAAGGGCATAGAATGAATAAATTCCAATGGACTTGTTGCAGCTGGAGTTCTGGAATCCACAACTCTGAAACTTCTTGGTTGAGTGCACTTAAGCCCTGGAGAGAAGTGGAACAGCCTGAGGGATTGCATGGAAGATAAAGGGGTTTATTTCTTTGGGTTGTGCAGGGATGAGAGGGATGGAGAGATTGTTGGTTGGAACTGTTGCTAGAAATATAAATTCTGAAGATCATTATACATGTTTTGGGTTGGAATGCCTATGTATACATGTTTAATTTTAGGCCAAAATGCCTATGTATATAAGATTGGGCTAGATTGCCTGTGTGGATTAAGGTCAAAGGGCCTGGATTTGTAATGTTAATAACATTGGAATGGTGTTGTGCACTGAGGATAATGCCAAAATAAGGGGAGGGGGAATGTAACATCCCGGTTCTAACCCTCATGAACTATAATGTATTATGTAAATATGACTTAGGCTGGTGAGATGTTAAAGTTGAAAAGGGGCCAGAGTGCCTAGGAAATGTAATACTTCATATACTTTAATAAAATACACCACTGGATGCAAGACAAACAAGGATAAAAGAGATAGGGGCTATGATTCCATGACAGAGGGGGCTTGAGGGGCTAAGTCTCTTTATTATTACTTTATTTTACCCATAATTGATTTTATGGAGAAAAAGGGTTACATGAGATTCTTTGGAGGGAGGCCATGTGGCTCTTGTATTCATTTAATTTAAACATCCTTTGGGGAATGTTTTGGGTCTACTTCGTCTTCTTCTCCCTGGTTCTTCTTCTCCTTCTTCCTTTTCCTTCACTCACTTAGGCTGAATTCATGTGCTCTTGGTCTGAGCATGGATACAAATGGTTATTTGGGTGGATCTTGGTTAAGTTTTCTCATAGCTGGGAATCCTGAGAGTCCCAACATGGAGATTCTTAACCAGAAGCACTGGAGCCCTGGAAGGAGATGGACATCCTGAGGGACTTCGTGGCAGAGAAGGGAGTCCATTCTCTTAGGTTGTGCAAGCTGGGTAGAAGAGGGATGGTGTACCTTGGATTGTCGTGAGTGCCAAAAGGCCCATGATAGCTTGAGTGCTGAAAGGTATGTTAGTATGAGATTGATGGCAGTTCAGATAAAACTGTCCACATATGAGAATCCTTGGAGTTTCCAGTAGGTATATTTCCTAACCAGTAGCACTGGATCCATAGAGAGAAATGGGACAGCCTCAGGGGCTGCATGGCTGAGAAAGGTGTTCATTTCTTGCGGTTGTGCAGGCTAAGGGGGAAAGAGAGCTGGAAATTAGGATTCGCTGTGAGGTTGGGAAACCTGAGAGCTACTTAGCCAACTGTTGTGTGTTTAGACTTGGCCTAGGAATCATCCTTGTGGATTCATATCCCTGGCTCGGGGGTGACCTGCTGTTGAGAGTAAATGAACAAAAATGTCTATGGTTGGGAGGAACGTCCTTGGTATGTAGCCAGTTGGTGAACGTTTACTTGCAAAGAAATGTTCTCTCTGTGTTTTTTGTGTAATGTTTATTTCTGATGTGTATTTAATTATCTATGAGATATGTATTTTTAATGTGCCTGTCTACTGGCTATTTGTTGTGCATGGCACATTGTTTATCTCTTTTACACTGTGGCATGGATCTTGATTAATTCATGTGGTTATTTCATGCTTATTTTCAAATTAAATGTTGTTAGGATTCGATATCCGTTCAGAGAACTGAGTCTTGGAACTACAACGTGCCCCGCCTGGTGCTGGTTGGGTGTGTTGTAGGCTGTTTAAGTGGCGTAGCCCGGCCTATGGGTGGATGAGTATGTTACATGAAGAGATTTAACTTTAATTTCTCATTTTGATTCTATCCCATTTCAACATGTCTATAGGGAAAGAAACTCCTTGGTTGATGGTTTATCCAAGGGTGGAAGTCTACTAGTTGTTTGGCTTTATCATATTTGAGAGGAAGTGGAAGGTCTGGAGGCTAAATATGATCACCCTCCTTTCTTTTAACAGTTCTTTGGTGTCTTACATTAATATCATAAAGGATGGAATTGTGGTCTGATATGATACTTTTTGAGGTTTTTATTTATTTATTTATTTATTTTTTTTCCAGTTTTGTATGGACCGGGAGCTACTTGGATAACTATGTAATAGTTAGATATAGGCTGATCTAATTATGATGGATAATTTTTAGACTAGACTATGGAATATTTGTAATGGATGCATATGCAATGTATAGGTCTTATGGTAAACTATTGGTAGTTTTTGAGGTTGTTATCCTATATTTTGTACATGGTAGGAATAATATTTGGAAATTTTGGTGAAGTTATTGAGTTGTATAAGACATTATTCAAAGCATGTGAAGATTGTAACTTAGTTTATTTAAATAAGGTTATGATTTTTATTTTATTATTTATTAATTTTTGTTTGACACACTGACCACACTGAGAAGGCGTGGGGGTGAATCAGTGTGAGGCTCTTTTTACACTTCTTACAAAAATTTAGTTAGCAACACCTTCAAACATATTATTAATTTGTACTTAGCTACTTCCATGTATCAACAACATTCATCAATAATAGAGAACTATAATCCATCACCATAATCAACACAAAGAACACCAATCATATATGTAAAATTTTTGTATTATGTGTTATAGGAGACTACAATCTCAGGGTTTTATCAGCATCAACTAAAAAGAGAAACAACTCCAATAGAGTACCAACTCTACACACAAGACCCATCTTGTAGATCTCAACACCAATTGAGATGTGAGGAATCCAACCCTCAAGTACAAGACCCAACATGTAAACAAAAATAATCTGTCAAATGTACCACCACACCTTCAAAAATAACCTGTCACAACAATATGTCACATCAACCTCATCAACCAAATCATATCTACTCACCAATATCAATCACCAAGACAACCCTCTGAATCATATGCACAATATCACTCATATTTTCATCAACCTACAACCATCACCAACATGTACCAATATTCCAAGACATGTATACAAATAATGTGTCAAGAACACTACAGAAACCACCAACAATATAACCAACAAGTGTCCAGCACAATGCACCAAGCATGTACAAATCATGTACCACCATCACCATACCATACACCTCATGTATATGCCAAATCATCAACTAAGTATCTCATTCACGAACCTAACATATACTTCAACCATATGCCAAAACATTCATGAAGACAACCAACATGAGTCCTTTAGCAATACATCACAAAACCATAAGCCAAATACCATAAAACCTTACACAAGACCATGTGCCAAAACCATACCTTTAATCCTGTAGAAATCATCAATATCTATACCATACCATGTACAATTGGAACAATTCCAATATGAAAATATTATGTGGCTACTAAATTGCCAACTTTCTGCAACTGCCAAATCACCCACGGCTACCAAAACTGCTCTTTCTATAGCTACTGAAACCTGCGGCTACAAAATTGTCATTTTATGTAGCTACTAAAACTTTCTATAGCTACCGAAACTTTCTGTAGCTACCAAAACCTGTGGCTACAGAAACACCCACGGCTACAGAATTGTCATTTTCCGCAGCCACCGAAACCTACGGCTATAGAAACACCCATGGATACAAAATTAATGTCTTCTGTAGCTATCGAAACCTATGGCTATAGAAACACCCGCGACTACAAAATTTCTACTTTCTCACTACTACATATTGAAAAAATTATGATGACTACTTGTGACGAAAGTACTCTTTCGTCGCAAAATTCAAGAGAAAAAAGTTCAATTTTTCAATTTTGATCTAAATCTACCCCATATTCGTTGCTCTATCGACGGAAGAAAACTTTCGTCTGTTTTACGATGATAATCAAGATGGTGGACTATTGTCTCAATTTCGACAAACTTGTGTTTTCATCACAAGAGTGACACTCACTATTGACAGTTACACTTTTTGATACTATCGATATTGATCGTTATACATTTTAACAATGTCTAAATTGATATAGTCAAAGTTCATCGCAAGAGAGACAAATTGACCGTTATAATCGTTCTCGTCTTTGAAAAAGTGACCTAAATATAACAAATAAATAGGTAAAAAAAGAAATATTTAGGTCATGGTCATCGCAATTGTGACGATGTTGACCTAAATTGACCTATAAATATATGACAATTTAAAGATGTTGCGACAATCTTGCTATAAGAACGACGGTTCCAAAAGGGTATTTTTGTGCGGAAGTTGTGCAGAAGAATGTTGCAGAATATAGTTAGAGGTGGGGAAAAAAGTAAAGCAGGTGAAAACGGTGATGGTAGATGTTACTTCCCTTGAAAAAATGTTGCCTCATATGTCCCATAAGAATTTTAATAGCAACAACTACAAAACATTGTAGGAAAAACGGGCACATAGATGGTGGATCAAATGAATATCGTCCCATGGTAATTAGCTATATATTCATTATCTTTTTTTATTTTGTCAATTTTATATTAAA
>SNQJ01S0206296.1:0-16385 GCA_010110895.2 Picea sitchensis | reverse complement strand
TCCTCAATGTGAATAGGAGCGGCCACAACACCTCGTCCACTTTCAAGTTCTTAAACCACCTTTGTCCTTTAGCTAGTAAGCCTATAGCTGAGCTGAGGAATTCCTCATTTAGCTCAAGCTGTATATCTCCGACCTTAGCCCTGCATCCTTCGAAGGTGAGGGAAAACTGTTGGGCTACCGAAAGGTTGAAACCCTCAAATCTATGGATAAAACTCAACCAACCACTATTTTCCAAATCCTCACGAGCATTGTCGAATAGCAGGAGTGTTTGGCTGCCATTAGGTTCTATGTGCACCATAGGTGCCATAGGAGAGAGCACATAGTGAGTCGGGTAAAGGGACAAGGGTTTGGACAGGGTATACGCAGGATCGAAAGCTCAGGGATTTCCCCAAAACCAACAGAGGTAACTCGGGATAGAAGGCAGGCATTAATGCCTAAGTGTGTGAGGGTGGTGGAATGAAACAGTCCATGCAGAACATTCATATCGACTGTACAATCGACGGCCCTATGGTGATTGACTATTGGTGTGTATTAAAAACAGTGCCAATCAAACAACTATTTAAAAATATGATAAGTTGACCCAAATATTTGCACAACAATAGTGTTTCCAAGGTTTAAAACAAAGCAATATTTGGAATAAGGATTTGACCATAAAACTTATGCATTGTATGAAACCATTGCACTAAGGGTCTAATCACAATGTTATTGCGTTGTTGTGAAACCATTGAATTCGATCAAAAACAATAGAACATCAAACCACCATTGAATCAAGGACTCGATCATAATCATTAGAATACCATCACAATCTTATAAAAATGAAGTCATTTTAACAACAAAAAAAAATGCCAAATGAGTAAAGGTTTTGGTGTCTTGCCAACTGTGTGACCATAATTGAATTGGAAATGCAATGAACACATAGACAAGAGTGACCATAATAATCTAGTGACGATTTTAATGCCATCGACATGACTTCGAACTTAAGTTTTTCACGCTTGCAGTCGTGAAAACGAGAACAAAAGGCAGATGTGCAAATGCGCAAAATAATAGTGTTTTTTTATTCAAAAGATTGCGATGAGAGTCAAGGGTTCCAAAACACTTGGGTAGGCATCTTATAAAGATAGGATAAAAATGCGAAATGGCGACACACTGGTAGAAGCAGTTATCTCTGCCAAAAGAATAAATTTAGATTATGATAACAAGAATAATTCAAACTCAAAAACAACCAGAGAATTGTTTAAACATCATTATTAATCAAATATTCCAGCAGTGTTTAAAGGATGAAAACTGATAACAGTCTTAAGACAAGCGAGCCACGATATTAAAGATAAAATCTCCAATACTGTTGACAGAGCCACTGCTTCCAACAGGCATTCATAGCCTCGACAGGGTTTCCATTTAACCCGCTCTGATATCCGTATCCTGCCTAGAAGTTCCAGATCATAATAAAGGACATTTTTAGGTTAAGAGGTTTCATACTTGCAATTTTTCATATACCCGACATTGCTTCGCTACCAACGGTCCTGTTCAGTACCCCGACGAAGTTGTCTTGGCATCATGCATGCATTTACCTACTGCCAGCAGACCTATTCAGCATCCCGGCGGGTTTACAAGCACTTCCCACGGCTCTTTTATGATTTAATTTTTTTCTTTTAAAGATATATAATTGAGCGGGGTGACGCTGAAAATTAAGATATTTTAAACATATTTTTACAGACCTCAACAGAATTTTTTAGAACTGTCCTTCATTAAGATCCAGAGATGGTTTATTTATGGTTTATTTACAAAATTGACCTTCTAAGGCAGGGAGACATCTTCTGAGTTATTCCCTTAAGGAACAGGGACAACATAAAAAGATAATAGATGATTGTGACAGGCTTTACTCACAGATCGAAATCAGATAACTTCTTTTCTCAATACAGATGTAAATTTCAGAAGTATATAATTGATGTTTAGACAATTTTTCAGTCATTTCAATGAAAGAATTTTCTGTTTTCTTTGTCTGAACAGTTCCAAAATTCAGGTATGTGTATTTCCAAAAGCAAAAACTGATAAGCATAAAGGAAAAATCAAAACCAAAACAGCAAAACAAAAGCAAACAAAAGAAAAATATTTACATAGTATACACAGGATTGTCATCAAGCAAAATATCTTTTCAGATCTTGGCCATTCACCGGATAGGTGTCTAGCTATCCCTCTAAACTCTGTAATCGGAAGGAACAGGGACCCAATTTCTTAGCAATTAAAAACGGTCCAAGCCATAAGTTCTGCAACTTGGTGTGCTCTCCCTTTCCCTCATGTGGTTTGTCCCATTTCAAGACAAGGTCACCTACTTCGAAGTTCCTATCAGAGGCAGATTTAGAATCAAACCATCTTTTGACCACTAGTTGATGTTGATCTAACTTACATTTAGCTTAGGCTCTTACCTCTTCTAGTTTCATTAAAGCATTAATTCAGTTTTCCAAAGGGGGACAATCTTCCTCTTGTATTTTCTGTGATAGCTGTAGTGAGGGAAGAAGAATGTGTGGTGGTAGAATTGCTTCTCTTCCATAGACGAGAAAGAAGGGAGAGTTACCTACAACAGTATTTGGTGTTACCCTATCAGCCCAGATTGCGTTTAACAGTGCATTATGCCAGTTTTTTTGATTCTCAGTTATCGTTCTCTTGATGATTTTAATCAGATTCTTATTTGTTGATTCTTCCAATCCATTGATCTGAGGGTAGTAGCTGGAAGAATACTTCAATTTAATTCCTTTTTCTAGAGTGAACTCGCTCATCTCAAGAGACGAAAAATAAGAAGCATTATCGAATACTAAACAGTCAGGGATACCAAAACGAGTAATAATATTTGAATTAAAAATGCAATTACCTGACTGGTATTCACAGTTCTTAATGCGGCATCTTTAGACCACCTGGTGAAGTAATCTGTGGCTATTATGATAAACTTATGATGTTTTGAGGATGGCGGATTGATTGGACCTATAATATCAAGACCCCACTGCTGAAAAGGGGAGTCTACTGAGACATGATGTAAAGGAAAGGCTGGCTTTTGTAACCGCCCAGATGCTTTTTGACAAATAATACACTTGCGGCACAAGGCATGAGTGTCTCTAAAAAGTGTAGGCCAGTAATAACTGGCTCTCAAAACTTTATGGGCAGTGGTGTCACCACCAAAATGCCCACCAGCTTCTCCTGCGTGCAATTCTAATAAGACTTTTTCTGCTTCATCTTTCTCAAGACAGTGCATTAGTACTCCATCGAAATTTTGATGAAATAGAATACCATTAATCAGATGACATGAGGCAGATTTTAATCTTAACGCTCTTCTTTTAGTGGGATCTAGGTGACGGGGGGCTGACCCATGTTCAAGACAGAATTTTATATCGTCATACCAGGGACTGACAGAGTTTTGTGCACAACAGATTGCATTTTGATTGTGTTGTCCTAGGTTTGGTCTATCATTTTCTTCTTGATGTCCTGCTGTTGAATCAGCAACTAACTTGCATAACCCTTGGCCTCTCACTATTTGAGCTGGGGTGATTTCTATGTCGTACTCCTGTAAGGATCTAACCCAGTTCGCCCTCTTTTCGCCTAGTTCTTTCTGCACTAACAGATTCCTGACGGCTGGGTAAGAGACAATAATTTTCGTCCTAGATTTAAAAAGATAAGATCAGAAGTGTTTGACTGCTTTAAAAATAGCGTAGGATTTTTGATCCACCGCTGGGTAATTTAGTTCCGCACCTTTGAAAGCAGAGCTCATAAAGGCAATGGGTACTTCATTGTTTTCAGCATTCTTTTGAGTTAGGACGGTAGCGTAAGAGTGGTCAGAAGAAAATGTGTAGAGCGTGAAGTCTTATGAAAAGTCGGGGCTCATGAGAGAAGGAGAATCTATTATGGCCTTTTCTATTGAATTAAAATCTTGATTTTCTAAGGGCCCCCAATGATATTGTGTGTCTTTCTTAATTAAATTTTGTAAAGGTCTCACCATCTCGGAGAAACTGGGAACGAATCTCCTGACGAAGTTTATCTATCCTAAGAAAGATTGCATAGAATTTTTGGATGAGGGAGGGGGAAGTTTCGATATGACTTGAGTCCTTTCAGGGTCGATAATCATCCCTTTGCTTGACACAATAAATCCTAAGAGTTTATCTTGTTCTACTACGAAGATAGATTTTTTAGGATTTAAGGAAATCTTGTATTTACGACATCACTGTATAACGGCTCTTAAATGAGTTAGATGATCGGTTTTGTTTTTGGAAAATACAGTAACATCATCTAAGTAAACTATGATGGATTGATTGATAAACCTCGGAAAGTGATGTCCATCACTCTCTGGAAAGTGGCACCGACATTAATCAATCCAAAGGGCATTTTCCTGTAAGCGTAGGTGCCCCATGGAGTGCGGAAGGTAGTTTTAAGTTGGTCTGGAGGAGACATTAGGACTTGGTTGTACCCTGAAAAACCATATAATAAGGATAGTCTCTCAGAACCAGATACCTGTTGAAGGAACTGTTCCATGGGTGGGACAGGGTAGTTGTCTTTATCAGACGCTCTGTTAAGGTTTCAGAAATCGACGCATAGTCGGATTTCTCCACTTTTCTTCCAGACAGGGACAAGGTTAGAAACCCATTGCGTGTGCCTAACTGGGAAAATTATCTTAGCATTTAGGAGTTTATTTAATTCTTTTTTGACGGTCGGTTCGAGCTTAGGGTGCATTTTTCTTAATTTTTGTTGAAAGGGCAAGGTTTGGGGTTTCATAGGAATAACGTGTTGTATGATGTTAGGGTCAAAAGTTTTAAGGTCATCATATGTCCACACAAAAACATCTTTAAATTCCTTAAAAAATTTAATAAATGTGGCTTTTTCTTGTTCAAAACACCCCACCCCTAAATTAATGCACTGTGGATTGTCATCAGTTCCCAAGTTTACTTTTTCATACGATAGTGAGGAACTATTGGTTTTATAGTTGACCGATTTTTTGAATTTATCTTGAAGATCGTAAAATTTCACTAATCTAACTACAGATTTAGGGATCGAATTTACCATGTCCAATGAAGATTCAGGAGACCTCGGATCTGGTATTACTGTGAAATCACACAAATTGTCATCATGAGTGCATTCGTCAATCACTGTGCCTTGAAAAGTTTCTTCCATATGCAAGAAGCTAATAATTTGTTATCGAAGACTCTCCAATTCGTGATGTTGTCGGGAACGGATGGCCTGAACAACAGTTCGACGGAGAATGTATTTGGGGATAAGCCTTCTGTAGGAAAGAGTTTGGAAGCTACGTTAGCTAATAGATCATCTTCAGGATTATTCAATCTAGGAATAGAATTTATATTGAAAGCAAAAAACTTATTCATTAAATTCCATACCTTGGATTGGTAGATTTTAAGATGCAGAGACAGATAGTGGATAGAATCTCTTACCTGTCTAACCACGATTTCGGAATCGCCAAAGACAGTCAAATTTTGAATGTTCATATCTAAAGCTTTTCTGAGGCCCTGCAGTAAAGCCTCATATTCTGTTGTGTTATTAGTACATTCAAATTCTAGCCTACATGCAATCAAGGTTTTGTTACCTGTTGGATCGATAATAACGCAGCCCGCACCTGCTCCTTCTTTGGATCTTGACCCGTCAAAGTAAAGAGACCAAATTTGATTTTTATCAAGTGCATGAGATCATTGTGTAGAAGCTGTTAGCTGCACATATGCCACAATATTGGACTGTTGTTCTGGGTTGGTGATAGTTGAAGTCTCGGCCATGAAATTGCCAAAAAAGGTATCCATCCCTTGTATTTCGGGTGAGTCGACAGAAGGTGTAAATGGCTCATTGGGATCATTTAAATCCGTGACTGTGAGCTTTAGGTATCGTTCACGATTTACCTTGATCTTGTTAGGCTTGCCGTTCTCGGGCAGCCACAGGTGAGGCCAGTCTGTCGTGAAATAGCCGTGTAGTTGCTCTGACCAGTCCTTTCTTAAAAACAGACCATACACTTATGGAATATCCACAACAATAATATCAATTACTTGATGAACTTTGGGGTTAGACGATAATCTTATAAGCACATTCCTTAATTCGCCTATAACTTTTACACTAGTTCGATAAAGTTGGATGATTTTTAAAGTGGATGGTTCAACTTCAGCATTAATTTTATGACATACAGACCATGGCATCACATCGGATGACACTCTTGAGTCTATCATACAATTGTGCACGTTTCTATTAAAGATTTTGAAATTTAACAAAAATGGAGGTACATTTCTGCGAGTACTAAGGGTGGAAGCTTGTGGCTTTTTACTCGCAGTCTCTAAAGCTAATTTATCAACATTTGTTACATTATTTACAGGAAGGCTTCCTTTATCATGAGGATCAGGATTACTCTTAGCGGAGGTCTTCTGAGGAACTTTGTTCTAAACAACCTTGTTACTGTTTGAATTACCATTTTTGCTATTCTCTGCGATATTCTGTAACATTTTTTGTAGAAAAAACAGAAATGTTAGCCCTTAACTTTTTTAGATATTCAACTAAATCATAATCTAAGTTTGGGTTTACATGACTCTATTTAGTTTCATCTAGTTTAGATTGTTTCGGGGGCAAAGTCGTAGTGTTTTCGGAAGAAGGTTTGTTTGTTGTCTTACTCCTAGTATTGTAGGGATGTACTGTCTCGAAGTTAGCTTGAAAAATGCTATCCAAGAAGTGTCCAAAAATGTTTGGAGAAGATTCTTCTTCTTCAAATGTCTCTTGTTCAACTACCTCCTCAGGAATCTCAGGAGGCATCAAGTTATCCTGGGCTTCTAGAATTGTTTGAAGGGCGAATTGCAGACTTTCTAGATTTAGGCCCTCGGTATTCGGATTAGGTTGGTTGGTGGGAAAAGGCTTCCTGAATGGGGGTTTGTAAGGCCCTTTGCTCGAAGAAGCTTCTTCGACTGTCCTTTTCAAATCTATAACTTGATTTGATAGTTTTTTAACGACTTTAGCTAAGTTTTCTAAATCCGAGCTTTCAGGTTGTGTTTTATTTTGAGCAGGTCTAGGGAGGATTTCAATCTTCTTTTTGGAAGATGAACTAGTCTATGTTTCGTTGCTAGTAATGTCCTTTAAACTAAGGATGTCTTTTTCAATCTGGCTAGCCTCTTCGAAGGACTCTAACAACGTGGCTTTCTTAGATCGTTTTACCCAAATGGCTATACTTTGATGCAAGGCTTTAGTATAGTATGCTATGATAAGATTCTCGGCAGGCATCGAGTCCATAGGGATTCGGTTCTTAAGTGTTAGGAATATTTGGTTAAAGTCTTTGATTTTTTCTTTGGGATTCATTCTTAAACTGGAAATCTCCATGACTAGAACTTCTAAGGACTTATCGTCACCGAACTTCTCCAGAAAGCAGGATTTGAACTTCTCCCATGACATGATGGTATGGGGTTGCTGGGCAAAGTACCAAGTAGAGGCATTTCCCTTGAAAGTGTAGGGGAACAACCTACAAACTACGTCTTCATGCTCGACATTACGGAGTCTAATGGATAACATAAACTTTTTAATGTGATCTTCGACGATCTGTTTAGAGTCAGGGTCAAACTTAGGAAGCCACTTCTCCGAATGTTTGGGTAAGGGATGATGAGGCCCAGGTACGACTACTGCATCTTGGTCGAGCCAAGGTCTGGCAGGATTGTTCTGGTTGGCTATTGGTGTAGGTAGTGTGGAAGGCTGAGAAGGGGAACTACCTTCGTCGAAAGAGTCTTCTCCAGAAGAAGAAGGATGTGATGGAGGTGGTGAGGGTGGCATTCCAGATCCTCCTGCAGCAGGCGTGAGGACTAGATCTGTAGGGTTCAAAGTGAGGTTAGTGCCTCCAAGCTATTCTCTGATATCAGAGAAATCTAAAGGTTGTTCCAAGGGTCAATTTGGCTTCCTTGAACGGGCGAAGCCACTATGTGTTCTTAAGAGAGATTGGCAGACAATCTCTTGTACGTCACCACCTGTAGGATTTGGGGTTACTGGTTCAACTGTGATCTGTAGATCGTCGTTTGATGTGGTTGTTTTTTGAGGGATGATGTTATCGTTTGAATGACTTCTTGTCACTATAGGTGAGTGGTTGGGTGGTGGAGGAGTCTTACGAACTCCTCGTGCCATTAATAATTTTCAGGCCCTTCTTCTAGCACCATTTGTTGACGGGCGAAAATGAACGCTCGTCAACTGGAAGAGCAGATCCGGTCTGGGTTGTTTAAATAACCCAATCCATTTGGAATGATCCACCCTGATGGGTTTAGCGGCTCCGTTGGCCGATCTAAGACCTAAGAAACGAAAGAAACTAAACTAAAGAAACTAATCTAAGTGGAAAAAGAAACTACAACAAACTATATATAAGTCTAAAGCATATATACAGCTTACTTAATAATATTATACAATAATAATTCTATGAAATTAAGTGTTTAGTTATCAATATAATCAAATCTTAATTACAAATGTACGGTATTTACAGAATACAAATTTTAATTGAAATTTGCAAAAATCAATGGTAAAATGTCTTAAGACAGCGAAATTACTATTTTTGATTTTTTATAATTTTTATGAGAAAGGAACAAAATGAAAACTATCTAAGTTGAACAATAATAATCCTAACTATAAAACTGAACTAGGTATCTATCCAAACTACTGAGAATTCTCTAACTATTAAATTGCAAATAATGAACTAACCTGAAGTAACGCTTCCTATTTGTCCTATGCACAGTGGTTGATTCAGCTATTTGATGGGAGGAAACCCGCACCAGATTCTCTACAAGCTTCTTGTAAATAGGAAGCAACAATTCTCTTTGAATACAAATGACAGAACAAACAAGACATAAAAAACGACAACAATCTTATAATTTACAAATCATTACAGTTAGATAAATCCCTGCGTGACAATTTGTACAGAACAGTTCATTTAACGAAGAAGATAACCTTTATTCATTAAATTGAAACAGAGTAATTGTTGTACTAAACTGAGATACAACAGACATGGATAGCATTTAAATCACAATGCATTAACCTGTAACAAGCCTTGATATCTAAAGTATTCAATAACTTGAACACAAATTAAAATGCACAAAACTTGAATGAAAGTATGATAAATTGAAAGCTAAAGTTGTTACAAAAGATCCACTTCCATTCGAGTCTGTATCATCATAAATCCATTGTCTTTGTTCTCCCAACAGTGATGGGTTCATTACAAAAATTAATGAGTATATAAAGGCCACAGGGTAAAACATCCCTGTGGGAATTATCACAAACTGTTTACAAAAATCTAGGAACAATCTCCCAGATTTTTATGAGAAAGGAACAAAATGAAAACTATCTAAGGTGAACAATAATAATCCTAACTATAAAACTGAACTAGGTATCTATCCAAACTACGGAGAATTCTCTAACTATTAAATTACAAATAACGAACTAACCTGAAGTAATGCTTCCTATTTGTCCTATGCACAGTGGTTGATTCAACTATTTGATGGGAGGAAACCCGCATCAGATTCTCTACAAGCTTCTTGTAAACAGGAAGAAACAGTTCTCTTTGAATACAAATGACAGAACAAACAAGACATAAAAAACGACAACAATCTTATAATTTACAAATCATTACAGTTAGATAAATCCCTGCGTGACAATTTGTACAGAACAGTTCATTTAACGAAGAAGATAACCTTTATTCATTAAATTGAAACAGAGTAATTGTTGTACTAAACTGAGATACAATAGACATGGACAACATTTAAATCACAACGCATTAACCTGTAACAAGCCTTGATATCTAAAGTATTCAATAACTTGAACACAAATTAAAATGCACAAAACTTGAATGAAAGTATGATAAATTGAAAGCTAAAGTTGTTATAAAAGATCCACTTCCATTCGAGTCTGTATCATCATAAATCCATTGTCTTTGTTCTCCCAACAGTGATGGGTTCATTACAAAAATTAATGAGTATATAAAGGCCACAGGGTAAAACATCCCTGTGGGAATTATCACAAATTGTTTACAAAAATCTGGGAACAATCTCCCAAATCTCTATTCATGTCTATGACTAACAGCTTAAAACAAAACTATAGCACAAAAAGCACATCCTAAACTGCCACATCATGTCCAATTTGTCATTGAAATTCATAGGTACCTATAGGTGGACAAGAATACACAAGTTTAGATAATGTTTTATTGATAAAATTAACAAAAATATAAGTTTTAAGACTAGCTACAGAATCTCACGATTCTGTAGCTGGTCTTATTTGCAAACAGAACCCTTTTAAATCAATCCAAATGATAACAAAAATACATTTGACCTATTAAACAAACCTTTAATTACTAATTTAACACAAAGAAAATCGTTCATGCCAAAAGTAACCAAATCTTTATGCCAATTTGAAACAGACAGAAAACGTGTTTAATTAACCGAATGGTAACAGGAGTATATGCAATATGTCAGTCAACTTTTATTACCAATTCGGAGCAGGCAGAATCGCTTTGATAATTCGACACCAACGAAATCATTTTTTGAATTAATTCCAATCAAAACAAACTATA
Source organism: Picea sitchensis (assembly GCA_010110895.2). Classification (NCBI taxonomy): domain Eukaryota; kingdom Viridiplantae; phylum Streptophyta; class Pinopsida; order Pinales; family Pinaceae; genus Picea; species Picea sitchensis. The sequence goes on along the minus strand of SNQJ01S0206296.1, from coordinate 5,836 downwards.
ACCAATCAAGCAAATCTTTCATATTCATTCAATACAAACGCAATAGTCTATGTCGACTCATAACTTAACAAAATTGACGTTGAATCAAAACAAAACTAACAGAATCATTTTTTAATTCACAACTAACAAAACTATATCAAACCAAACTTCAACGCATATAAAAACGACTATGCTAATTCAAGGCAGACAACATCGTTTCAAAATCAAACCAAAAGAAATGAATTGAACTAACTCAGGGCTGACACAATCGTTATACTACTGCAAAATCGCATCAATCAAAACATAGCTATGTCCGATTTTAGCAAACAAATCTTATGTACATGATTCATATCGAAATCCTTTTTGGTAATTCGAAAATAACAGAATCGTTTTGAATCTATTAAAACAAACAGAACTAATTGAAAGCAAACAATAATTGGCTAACCAAATCAAAAAAAAAAAATCGATGTAGAAATACATACCTGGGTTGTAGGAAAACGTTTCAGTCAGGATAACTTTGAGTTGACGAAGGCCGTAGCTGATTCAACATTCCTGAAGACAACTGAACCCGTAGTCTTTTGCTTCTTTTCGTTGGCTTGTAGCCTGTCTCTTTCTTTTGACAACACTGTCACCCGCTCCTCCAATGATTTAATCTTAGATTGCAACAGGGGAACGTCGGTGTAATAACGTTCAAGCCAAGAATTGCATTGAGTGCAAGGTGGTTGATTTGGTTTTAGCATTACAGGTGAGGGTTCGTTCAAGTTACCAAGGGTTTCACTACCAATCTTAATTCCCGAGAACTTAGGGTTATTCTTGAGGCATGGAGGTAGGTTGGAAACATAGTCATAAGGTTCTATAGAACAAAGGCCATGAGAGTAAGGGTATTCCTCAGTCAAGAAACGTTCAATCTCGGAGTCCGAGTCCTCGCTCAACACTATTGGCTTCTGGTCAACGTTTTGCTTGGGCTTGTTCCTAGCACATCTGGATATCCATCGTCCATTCTTCTTTCCCCTACTGTTTACACCAGTATCACCTTTGTCTTTCTTCCTTACAGGATTCTTGATGGTCTGAGTATTGTCTTTAGCACACGGGTCGGCCATGTTATTGGGTAGGTCAAGGTTAGGGAAGTTCAAGGGTTTGACAAGGGGTAGAAGGGTAGGAGGTGTCATGGCTAGCCCAACCAGAGTTTCAGTAACCACAACCTTGTCCACTTGGACACACTCGGGAGTGGCAAAGCCATTCCTTGATAGGAAGGCTTGACAATAGTCACCACTAAGCTTCAAATGGTGGACGACAATGATTTTGATCAAGCAGTGATGGAAAAGGATGCTATTAGCCTTCTCACACTTGAATCATTTGGACATTTTGTAAAGGCTGTGTAGGAGATAGTGAGGCATGTTCAGAGGGTAGTCTATAAAATTCATCAATAACCAAATATGATACAGAAATACCAAACCATAATGACCTTCGCAGGTCACAAACTGCTTAACAGTTGCCAATAGATCATGCCACCCGGGTTTGAGGGCGCTGACAGGCATACCTCTATCACAACTAACAACCTTCCTTGATGTGAATAGGAGCGGCCACGGCACCTCGTCCACTTTCGAGTTCTTAAACCACCTCTGTCCTTTAGCTGGTAAGCCTGTAGCTGAGCTGAGGAATTCCTCATTTAGCTCAAGCTGTATATCTCCGACCTTAGCCCTGCATCCGTCGAAGGTGAGGGAAAACTGTTGGGCTACCGAAAGGTTGAAACCCTCAAATCTCTGGATAAAACTCAACCAACCACTCTTTTGCAAATCCTCACGAGCATTATCGAATAGCAGGAGTGTTTGGCTGCCATTAGGTTCTATGTGCACCACAGGTGTGTTGGCAGCCAATTCAATTTTTTCCATTGTCCTATAAGCTGCCTACACCTATTTCTTATGAACTTCAAATTGACGTCGCATTTTTTAATAGACGATATTTTCATCCCTTGCGACATTTGCAAATTGGTCTCCATTTAGTTTTCACGACTGTAAGCGTGAAAACTCATCCATCGTTGTTTGAACTGTCATGATCTTTGCATTGATATTTTGAGTGACACTTACCTTTGGTTTATCATTAAGTGGTTGTAAGGATTTTCGAACTATGCCTATTTTCCTATTCTTACTTTGATTGCGCAACTGGATTTTATTAAACTTATGAGGCATTGAGCATATGGGTTTATACTTGATAGTATGAATTGCATAAAGGTCATGAATTATTTTTGTTTTTATATATATGATGTGATCTTTATGATAAAAAATTTATAGCTCTTGGCTTGTCAATTTTATGAAATCGATTGTCACAGTGGTTTAAAACGTTTGATTACACATTTATGAAACAAGTGCATGGTTAACATTTGGGTTTGATTTCACATTGAATATTCATGATTTGAAATATTATAATGGCTCATTGGTATATCATCCACCGTTTGATTCTTTGGTTGAACGAATGATATGGTTTTGAGCTATGTTATGATTGATTGAACAGAGGATTAATTGGCAGTTGTACTTTTCCATTACTATTATGCATGGCGGTGAATAATCCCACCACCCTCGCATGCGCACATTAATGCTTCCCCTTTGATCATTCGTAGTTGTTAGCCCAAACGACTTTGCTCCTTTGTGTTGGTGATTTCGACCCAAACCCTTACCATGTGCTCGCACCATGGATCCAGTCGTGAGGGCTGAACCCAATGGTAGCCAGGCTCTGTTGATGTTCGACAGTGCCCACAGTGACCTTGAGGAAGTTGGATGGCTCCCGTTCATACAAAAGTTTGATGGTTTTAACCTCTACGTTGCTCGGCAATTCGCTTTAACCTTTGATGGCTGTCGAACCAAGGTCAGGGATGTTCAATTGAAAATTGACGAGCAATTTCTCAGTTTAGCTACGGGTTTGCCTGCCACCGGACAACGATGGTCCAAGAATTGCAAAGTGGAAGAGATCCCTTGGACACTGTTGTTCCAGTCGCGTAAGGTTAGCTCCTGTGATAAAGGTTTTCCCGTGAACATGCTCAAGCAACGTTGGCACGATTTGCTGATGATAATCAAACAGTTTATCACCTGCGAGGGTCGGTACAGGTTTGTTTTCTTACACCACCTTCATTTGCTTATGGTTTTCATGGGCTATGAGCTTAATATTCCTTATTACTTGCATAGAAGCCTGTTTAAAATGTCTAAGAAATACAAAAGGAACCAGGCTAATAGCAGCCTTTTTCACTATGGGCTGGTTAAAATTATCGTCATCTGTCATTTGGGGTTACACGGAGACTGTTGGAACGATTTTCTTACTCGCAATGATTTTGAGGATTCAAACCCTCCACGGGTTGACAAACCTGTGGTGAGAGAGGACAAGTCTGTACCCCCGGTACCCTACAATATTCTATTACCTAAACCCTTACCCGACTCACCTATCGACCTACCCCACTCTGTGACCAAGGATGTCGAGACTGTTAAGACTATGGCTAAAAGGCCTAAAGCCAAACCTACCGCAAACGCCAAAGGCAAAAAGAATGCCCGTCTAATTTCTCGGATGGCGAGGAACAAGCCAAAACCACTCGTCAATCCTCGCCCTATCGTGGTGAGTGAAGACTCTGACTCGGAAGTGGAGCGTTTCTTGGCTAGTGAATACCCCTATTCGGAAGGTCTGTGTGCCAAACCCTCATATGACTTTGTGACAAACCTACCTCCTTGCCTACAAAATGACCCTAATTACCCAGGCATTAAGTTGCCTTGTGAAACCCCCGGTCATTCATCCAAACCCTCTCCTGCTCTGCCTCAACCTACAGTGCCATCCTGTGATCAATGTAGCTCGTGGTTAGAGAAATATTATCTTGATGTGCTGAGGCTACAGTCAAGAATTCACTCTTTGGAGGACCAAGTTGCACGGCTTACCAGTCAAAAGGTTAAATTGCAAGCCACTGATAAGAAACAGAGGATGACAGGCTCTATTTTGTTTAAAAATGTGGAATCAGCTACAGCGGTCGTGAATTCAAAATTGGCATAGTTTGAGCACCCTCACTGATGAATTCAAAATTGCAATGGATTTGATGAGCAGTTAGGGGATATTTGAAATATTTCACTTGCATTTTAGTTTCCTAGTTTAGTTGATTTTGGGAATATTTTCCCAGATTATATAAAACAGTTTGATATTATCCACAGTGAGGTTTTACCCTGTGGAGAGACTTATAAATACCCATTATTTTTGTAATAAAGATCATCCTCATCTGTGGGAGAACAAGGATATGGAGTTTTAATACAGACTGAGGCAAAATTTGGTGTTTTGTTACAGCTTTAGCTTCTCATTATATCAATGTTTTGTTTCATGTTGTGTATATCAATTTGTATCTGGTTAATGACTACTTTAGCTATCTTAATCATGTGCAAATGATATAATTTAATCACTGTAATCTATATCTGATTTCTTCCAGCACATAAAAACATAGCAATTGCTAGATTCAATTTGTGAACGACAAATTTCTCTTCTTCATAAGTTGAATTATTAAATATAAGTTTTTGCATAACAGGTTTCCCTTATTGCAGAGATTTATAAATCATATAATTGTTATGATTTTTTATGTCTTGTTTGTCCTGTAAACAACTCAAAGAGCAGCGCAGCTTATCGTTTACGAGAAGCTTTGGGATCAACCGGTGCGAGTTTACTTCCTCCGACCAACTTCGAAGTCATCATATGCAGGACAAATTAGGAGCGGTTCCAGGTCAGTTAGTCGCTTGTTTGTTTACTGTTTTTATTAGTCGTTTAGTTCAGATATTAGTTTAGTTAGAGTTAGTATATTAGATCATTTAATTTCAGTAAATATATTAGATCGTTTAATTTCAGCAAGTTTATTTCTTATTCATAAAATCAAAAAATCAAAAATATCTCTGGCTGTCTTAGGACAGAAAGCATATGAGTTTTACAGGTTTTATTTAAATCTGCCAGTTGTGTATATTGTATATTTGTGAATAAGCTGTATTATAATTGGTAGTTAGACGGTTAATTGTTAGAGTTAGTGTAATAGTAATTAGTAGAATAGATAGTGTAATTTGTATTTAGTTTTAGTTTATATAGTAGTTTGTTTTAATTAGATTAGTGTAATAGTTTGTTTTTATTTATTAGTTAGTTTAGTTTCTTGTATTTAGTTTTAGTTTGTTTTATTAGTTGTAGTTAGTTTTAGTTTGTTTTATTTGTTTTAGATAGATTAGTTAGTTTAGGTTAGTTTTCTCTTTGGTTTTTCTTAGGACCTTAGAGCGGCCAACGGAGCCATTAAACCCGTCAGGGTGGTTCATTCCAAACGGCTTGGGTTATTTAGACAACCCCGGACCGGTTCCACTCTCTCAATTGACAGACGAACAATTTCGCCCGTCAACAAGGTGCCATAGGAGAGAGCACGCAGTGAGTCGGGTAAAGGGACAAGGGTTTGGACAGGGTATACGCAGGATCGAAAGCTCAAGGATTTCCCCAAAACTAACAGAGGTAACCCGGGATAGAAGGCAGGCATTAATGCCTAAGTGTGCGAGGGTGGTGGAATGAAACAGTCCATGCAGAACATTCATATCGACTGTACAATCGACGGCCCTATGGTGATTGACTATTGGTGTGTATTAAAAACAGTGCCAATCAAACAACTATTTAAAAATATGATAAGTCGACCCGAATATTTGCACAACAATAGTGTTTGCATGGTTTAAAAAAAAGCAATATTTGGAATAAGGATTTGACCATAAAACTTATGCATTGTATGAAACCATTGCACTAAGGGTCTAATCACAATGTTATTGCGTTGTTGTGAAACCATTGAATTCGATCAAAAACAATAGAACATCAAACCACCATT
>SNQJ01S0206295.1:5801-20770 GCA_010110895.2 Picea sitchensis | reverse complement strand
GAAATCAGAAGTAAAGAAGGCTGGATTTCAAGGGAGGATGAAGTCTTTTGGTGATGTGTTCTAAGGTATGTTATTTTCAGGTCATCTTTCCATTTTCGCTATAACTTTTTTTCTAGAACGATTCAGATGGAGAAATTACTATGGTATTGAGAATACATATCAAGGTACCTATGGTAAAATTTCCATCTCTTGATTCGCTATAATTATGGAGATACACTCTGTGGAAGATAGGGTTTTTGACCAGTCCTGAAGCTAGTCAATAAACAGGTGTTCCAGGTAAAACAGTCATAACTTCTTCATAGAGAATCCAAATGAAGTGGTACAACTTGAATTGGAAATAGTACAGATTGTATTTTCTTGTGTCTGAGTTTCATAATCTTATGTTAAATATTGAGTGCAGGGAAATCTGTACAAGTTCGGTCTCCTAAATAAACCAGAATTGAACAAGGTCTACCATTCTCTCTATAACTTCTTTTTGCGGAGGATTCAAGGAGTGAAACTTGGAGAAGTTTCAAAGAAAAAAATGAGTAATATTATCTACAAGATCAGAGTATTCCAAGAATTGAAGAATTTCAGAAATTGAAGAAGTCTCAGGAAGCATTATCAGGTTCTATGTGATGGTTGGTTGATGGTGATGATTTAATGTAAAGTTTATTATCCCACTTGTTGTATTTAGCATACACATGGTGTTCCCTCAACACCTAGAGCACCAATATAAGATGCTCTTCATGTTCTTCCTTAGTTCTTGAATAAATCAAAATATCATCAATGAACATAAGGACAAACGTGTCTAAATACTTATAGAGAACATTGTTCATCAAACACATAAAGGTGGATGGTGCATTGGTAAGCCGAAGTGGCACCACAAAAAAATCACAGTGTCCATATATTGTTCTAAAATTAGTTTTATGGATGTCTTCATCCTTAATTATGACTTGATGATATCTATACCTCAAGTCTATTTTAGAAAAGAATGTATCTCCTCTGAGTTGATAAAAAAGATCATCAATTCTAGGCAATTTCTATTAGTTCTTGATATTCATTTTATTTAAATGCATGTAGTCAATAATGTAAATGTGTTGAACCTACACAGAAAAGATCTAGCTATAATATGGCATACACAATTTGCAGAGAAAATATGAGAAAAGAGAAACAAGAGAGAAACAATGGAATAATTCTATTCACAAAATGAATGAATCATAATTTCCACATGATATACTATGTACAACTCAACTAAAGTGCACTAGAGGAGAAGCCAATGCACCATAGTGATGTTCTAGAGTGATTTGGACACACACCAACACTTACAGGAGTAAACTTCCACCTAGTCTAGTCTCTCAAGAAGTTACAGGAGTGAACTACCACCTAGTTTGAGTTAACTAGTCTCTTAGTCTTCAGTTAACTCACTGAAACAGAGTGAAGTGAGGAGGAGATCAGGAAATCATGAGTAATTCCCTAGTCTAGTGATAATCTCAAGGACAATGTGCATTAGCTGGTGATGATCCCAATGTGGCATCTAGACTCTACTCAACTGATCAAACTGAAGTGTGAACTGAAGAGAATATTCTCCTAAAGAAACATTCTCCCTAAACTATAGGAAACTGAATAATGACTAATAAACATAGGGAAAACCTTAGGAAAAATAAATCCTAGGTGTGTGTGAATATCTCCAATAGCCCCCCTGAACATCAATATGGTGAAAATAAAGAATGGGTCCCGACAACGAGGCCATGTTAGGTACCCAAATATAAAAGATACACTGAAATAAATGAGGAAAGAGGGAAAAACTCATGAAGGGATTTATAATGAGCGAAAAGTGAGAAAATGAGAGGGAATTAGATGGACATTGTTCATAAAATAAATTAAACTAATCAACTATCATAACTCTATTTCAAATTTAATCCAAAAAGAATCCACTTTCAAGACCAAAACATTCACTATTCCCCAAGATCATATAGATTGCTTACTGCCAAAACAATTTTATTTTCCTAGAAATATTCAATCTATAACAGTCTGTGTATTATGACTTATGCAAACATTTCCAATTCAACAGTAAAAATATAACCATTCGAACCACAACACTACAAGTGTTAACGTTGATCTCTTCTTTTCAAATAATGAAATAAGCACAGTGATCTATGTTATCTATTCCCATCATTTATCTTTGGTAGTCAATAATAATAACCCAGGCTAAACAATCAATAGTCACTGTCATCTAACAAACATCAGGCCCGTTTAATTACCCACATGTCCCTTTTAAAATCTGGACAGAACTGAAGCACGTTTAATGAGTCCATCAGACACACAGGTCTTCAACTCATAATTGACACAATATTAATTCGAAAACAACATTCAACCCCAAAAAATGTAACCCTGAGTTTGATCTTTGTATGAATAAATACACATAGAATTCCTCTTAAAACCATCACAGTCTACATGGTGATTTCAATAAGATGCATGAAGGGAACATAACGATATTGACACATAGATATCCCTTTTAACCTTTGATAGAATCATGGTCTCTTTTGGTGACATAATCATTCACACAGGTGCCTTCTTAACTTAAATGCAATCACGATCATGCTAGGATTAAACACAGTAATCAAGACCATAATCGAATAGAAGGGAAGATCTTGGGTGGTAGGTAACCATATATTTTATTTATTCTCTATTCAAACAAATTCATCATAGAAAGAACACACAACGATCTGACCAAAAGGATGGTTTTTCAAACGAGGGAGCTCGTGCCTCTAAAACAATCATTAAACCCAAAATCTTGACAAACCCCAGGCGGTGCCCAAGAAAGGTGGAAGCAAGTCAGACTCCAAGTCAGGCCCTTTTTAAAAAATTAAATGCAGCGACATAAAAACAGAGAGGGCTCATAACATTTCCATCCTCAAGAATTTTCCATCGAGAAGTAACCATGAATAATATTAAAAACCAAAGAGCCATGCTCTTTTTTTAACAACACTGTCCTTCAACTTATAACTCCGAGCTCTTGACATAACCATAAGTGAATTCCTGAGTAAATAATAAAGCAATTCGAGTTTAATAACCAAGGCAGAAACAAAAGCCTTTAAAAATTTTTATAGAGAGGAACGAGGTTTAATTTAACAATGGATGGTACTCAAAACACAGAGAGACCATGTCTCTTTTCAACACCTAGGAGGTTGATAACTTTTGACAGTAATTGACAGTGAGGCCAGACATCATAACATTCATAATTTTAGCAGAGATGAGAAGGTGGGTGTGAAAACTCTTTGCCAGAATGCTAGGACGCAACTCGTATCAATTCGATACATATACAAACCTCTATCAAACATTCTGGGCCAACCAAGATGGACTGTGGAAAGATTTCAGTGAAATCACAGTAAGAATGGGCCATTAAAAACAACTTGGGGATTAGACAAAGGAAACACACCAACTGTCATCAGTTTCTTTGCAACTTGGATAAAGATTACAACAATGACTGAGAGGGAAAACGAGTTGACAACCACTAATACACAAAATGGTGGTTAAAACCCATCAACTCTAAAACTCAGAGCCGGTTGCACCATTGTCACCATTATTCCACAGAGAACCAACATACAAAACCAAGTTGACCAAGCAAATAACCAATGCACAAACTTTATTATCAATAATACCCATTACTCTACTTACAAATACCAACATTTCACAGTCATCACAGAGAAGCCATAACGCCATATTGACACACAATCGAAAACTCAAGAAAACAAAGAACCCATGCAATCCTGAGCCACCATTTGATTCATAGTACTGAGAGTTCATCATGGATGGAGAGAAAAGAGCCATACCTATGATAAAATCACTTAAATGACGAGCTGGTAGAGCTTTTCCCTTTTGAAACCTGAAATCGCGGAGCTTCCACAAACAACAGAGCAACAATGCAACAATGCTAGGGTGACAGACTCAAGGGAGATTTGGAGTGACGTGCATTAAATTCACGTCTCTTCCTCACCTGGCCCCATCCAATTCCATGTACGAGTCATCCCACTAACATAACATCCACCATTAAAATCAAACCATAACTAATGCATAATTCAATGCCACATCTATCGTAAAGATTTGATGCCATATCAATTGCATAGTGCACCACACGAGACATATCATATCTATACATTAACCTATTTCCATAACTCCATATGATAATCACATATCAGCGTTGCTATATGTGACTCCATCCAAATAAAAATCACATAATCCTTTAACCAAAACACATAGCATAATAGCTAGGTCCACCATTTCACAAGGTTTATACGTAATCGTATTTCAATAACTTTAGAACTTCTTCATATTTTTCCCTTTTGTTTGATCATACTACCATTATATTGATTTTTTTATAGATTATATATGGAGTATTAATCCATATATGAATTATTAATCGAGGTTATAACATAACATAACATAGCACCTGTGAACAAAATTATTCTCATACCCATGGAACTGTTATGTATTGCAAGTAAAAACCAACAACATTTAACAACAATGCATCAACCACCCATCATCGTAACAAATGAAACCAAGACTACATCATCAACTGTATAGGACTATGTAAGAAACATCATAACATCAACAACATATAATCGTTACATGTCTATCTTTGCGCCTCTAGTCTACAACGGGTCCCACCTACTAGTTAAATATTATCATCATAAACAAATAATAGTGTTTTAGCAATCCTTTGCAGGTGGAATTCATCGTTGCGATTTTAATCGTCAATAACTAGGAAATAATTTTCAGGGTGTGCAATCTTTAGGATAGGGGCATTAGTCAAGATATGTTTCAGTTGTTGAAATCCGGTCTCACATTTTATTGACCATACAAATTTCATCCCCTTCTTTTTCAATGAAGTGATGGGATGGTTGATCTAGGATAATCCCTTAATGAAACACCTATAATATCCAACTAATCCCATAAATGATCTTACCTCATATATATTCCTTGGGGTTGGCCATTCCATGATGGAATTAACCTTCTTTGGATCTAGTGAGACTCAATCTTCTGAGATTACATGACCCAAATATTGGATCCACCTCTGAAATAAATCACACTTGTTGTATTTAGCATACACATGGTGTTCCCTCAACACCTAGAGCACCAATATAAGATGTTCTTCATGTTCTTCCTTAGTTATTGAATAAATCAAAATATAATCAATGAACATAAGGACAAACGTGTCTAAATACTTATAGAGAACATTGTTCATCAAACACATAAAGGTGGATGGTGCATTGGTAAGATGAAGTGGCACCACAACAAACTCATAGTGTCCATATATTGTTCTAAAATTAGTTTTATGGATGTCTTCATCCTTAATTATGACTTGATGATATCTATACCTCAAGTCTATTTTAGAAAGGAATGTATCTCCTCTTAGTTGATAAAAAAAGATCATCAATTCTAGGAAATTTCTATTTGTTCTTGATATTCATTTTATTTAAATGCATGTAGTCAATAATGTAAATGTGTTGAACCTACACATAAAAGATCTAGCTAGAATATGGCATACACACTTTGCAGAGAAAATATGAGAAAAGAGAAACAAGAGAGAAACAATGGAAGAATTCTATTAACAAAATGAATGAATCATAATTTCCACATGATATACTCTGTACAACTCAACTAAAGTTCACTAGAGGACAAGCCAATGCACCATAGTGATGTTATAGAGTGATTTAGACACACACCAACAGTTATAGGAGTAAACTGCCACCTATTCTAGTCTCTCAGGAAGTTACGGGAGTGAACTACCACCTAGTTTGAGTTAACTAGTTTCTTAGTCTTCAGTTAACTGACTAAAACAGAGTGAAGTGAGGAGGAGATCAAGAAATCATGAGTAATTCCCTAATCTAGTGATAATATCAAGGACAATGTGCATTAGCTAGTGATGATCCCAATGTGGCATCTAGACTCCACTCAACTGATCAAACTGAAGTGTGAACTGAAGAGAATTTTCTCCTAAAGAAACATTCTCCCTAAACTATAGGAAACTGAATAATGACTAATAAACATAGGGAAAACCTTAGGAAAAATAAATCCTAGGTGTGTCTAAATATCTCCAATAGCCCCCCTGAACATCACTATGGTGAAAATAAAGAATGGGCCCCGACAATGAGGCCATGTTAGGAACCCAAATATAAAAGATACACTGTAATAAATGAGGAAAGAGGTAAAAACTCATGAAGGGATTTATAATGAGCGAAAATTGAGAAAATGAGAGGGAATTAGATGGATATTGTTCATAAAATAAATTAAACTAATCAACTATCATAACTCTGTTTCAAATTTAATCCAAAAAGAATCCACTTTCAAGACCAAAACAATCACTATTCCTCAAGATCATATAGATTTCTTACTGCCAAAACAATTTTAATTTCCCAGAAATATTCAATCTATAATAGTCTGTGTATTATGACTTATGCAAACATTTCCAATTCAACAATAAAAATATAACCATTCGAACCACAACACTACAAGTGTTAACGTTGATCTCTTCTTTTCAAATAATGAAATAAGCACAGTGATCTATGTTATCTATTCCCATCATTTATCTTTGGTAGTCAATAATAATAACCCAGGCTAAACAATCAATAGTCACTGTCATCTAACAAACATCACGCCCATTTAATTACCCACATGTCCCTTTTAAAATCTGGACAGAATCGAAGCACGTTTAATGAGTCCATCAGACACACGGGTCTTCAACTCATAATTGACACAATATTAATTCGACAAGAACATTCAACCCCAAAAAATGTAACCCTGAGCTTGATCTTTGTATGAATAAATACACATAGAATTCCTCTTAAAACCATCACAGTCTACATGGTGATTTCAATAAGATGCATGAAGGGAACATAACAATATTGACACATAGATATCCCTTTTAACCTTTGATAGAATCATGGTCTCTTTTGGTGACATAATCATTCACAAAGGTGCCTTCTTAACTTAAATGCAATCACGATCATTCTAGGATTAAACACAATAATCAAGACCATAATCGAATAGAAGGGAAGATCTTGGGTGGTAGGTAACCATATATTTTATTTCTTCTCTGTTCAAACAAATTCATCATAGAAAGAACACACAAAGATCTGACCAAAAGGATGGTTTTTGAAACGAGGGATCTCGTGCCTCTAAAAAAATCATTAAACCCAAAATCTTGACAAACCCGAGGAGGTGCCCGAGGAAGGTCGAAGCAAGTCAGACTCCAAGTCGAGCCCTTTTTAAAAAATTAAATGCAGCGTTATAAGAACACAGAGGGCTCATAACATTTCCATCCTCAAGAATTTTCCATCGAGAAGTAACCACGAATAATATTAAAAACCAAAGAGCCATGCTCTTTTTTTAACAACACAGTCCTTCAACTTATAACTCCGATCTCTTGACATAACCATAAGTGAATTCCTGAGTAAAGAATAAAGCAATTCGAGTTCAATAACCAAGGCACAAACAGAAGCCTTTAAAATTTTTTACAGAGAGGAACGAGGGTTAATTTAACAATGGATGGTACTCAAAACACAGAGAGACCATGTCTCTTTTCAACACCCAGGAGATTGATAAATTTTGACAGTAATTGACAGTGAGGCCAGACATCACAACATTCATCATTTTGGTAGAGATGAGAAGGTGGGTGTGAAAACTCTTTGCTAGAATGCTAGGACGCAACTTGTATCAATTCGATACATATACAAACCTCTATCAAACATTCTGGGCCAACCAAGATGGACTGTGGAAAGATTTCAGTGAAATCACACTAAGAACGGGCCATTAAAAACAACTCGGGGATTAGACAAAGGAAACACACCAACTGTCGTCAGTTTCTTTGCAACTTGGATAAATATTACAACAACGACTGAGAGGGAAAACGAGTTGACAACCACTAATACACAAAATGGTGGTTAGAACCCCTCAACTCTAAAACTCAGAGCCGGTTGCACCATTGTCACCATTATTCCACAGAGAACCATCATACAAAACCAAGTTGACCGAGAAAATAACCAATGCACAAACTTTATTATCAATAATACCCATTAGTCTGCTTACAAATACCAACATTTCACAGTCATCACAGAGAAGCCATAACGCCATATTGACACACAATCGAAAACTCAAGAAAACACAGAACCCATGCAATCTTGAGTCACCATTTGATTCATAGTACAGAGAGTTCATCATGGATGGAGAGAAAAGATCCATACCTATGAGAAAATCACTTAAATGACGAGCTGGTAGAGCTTTTCCCTTCTGAAACCTAAAATTGCAGAGCTTCCACAACCAACAGAGCAACAATGCAACAATGCTAGGGTGACAGACTCAAGGGAGGTTTGGAGTGACATGCATTAAATTCACATCGCTTCCTCACCTCGCCCCATTCAATTCCATGTACGAGTCATCCCACTAACATAACATCCACCATTAAAATCAAACCATAACTAATGCATAATTCAATGCCACATCTATCGTAGAGATTTGATGCCATATCAATTGCATAGTGCACCACCCGAGATATATCATATCTATACATTAACCTCTTTCCATAACTCCATACGATAATCACATATCAGCGTTGCTATATGTGCCTCCATCCAAATAAAAATCACATAATCCTTTAACCAAAACACATAGCATAATAGCTAGGTCCACAATTTCACAAGTTTTATACGTAATCTTATTTCAATAGCTTTAGAATTTCTTCATAGTTTTCCCTTTTGTTTGATCATGCTCCCATTATATTGATTTTTTCATACATTATATATGGATTATTAATCCATATATGAATTAGTAATCAAGCTTATAACATAACATAACATAGCACTTGTGAACAAAATTATTCTCATACCCATGGAACTGTTATGTATCGCAAGTAAAAACCAACAACATTTAACAACAATGCATCAACCACCCATCATCGTAACAAATGAAACCAAGACTACATCATCAACTGTATAGGACTATGTAAGAAATATCATAACATCAACAACATATAATCGTAACATGTCTATCTTTGCGCCTCTAGTCTACAACGGGTCCCACCTACTAGTTAAATATTATCATCATAAATAAACAATAGTGTTTTAGCAATCCTTTGCAGGTGGAATTCATTGTTGCGATTTTAATCGTCAATAACTAGGAAATAATTTTCAGGGTGTGCAATCTTTAGGATAGGGGCATTAGTTAGGATATGTTTCAGTTGTTGAAATCCGGTCTCACATTCTGTTGACCATACAAATTTCATCCCCTTTTTTTTCAATGAAGTGATGGGATGGTTGATCTAGGATAATACCTTAATGAAACACCTATAATATCCAACTAATCCCATAAATGATCTTACCTCATATATATTCATTGGGGTTGGCCATTCCATGATGGAATTAACCTTCTTTGGATCTACTGACACTCAATCTTCTGAGATTACATGACCCAAATATTGGATCCGCCTCTGAAATAAATCACACTTGTTGTATTTAGCATACACATGGTGTTCCCTCAACACCTAGAGCACCAATATAAGATGCTCTTCATGTTCTTCCTTAGTTATTGAATAAATCAAAATATCATCAATGAACATAAGGACAAACATGTCTAAATACTTATAGAGAACATTGTTCATCAAACACATAAAGGTGGATGGTGCATTGGTAAGCCGAAGTGGCACCACAACAAACTCATAGTGTCCATATATTGTTCTAAAATTAGTTTTATGGATGTCATCATCCTTAATTATGACTTGATGATATCTATACCTCAAGTCTATTTTAGAAAAGAATGTATCTCCTCTGAGTTGATAAAAAAGATCATCAATTCTAGGAAATTTCTATTTGTTCTTGATATTCATTTTATTTAAATGCATGTAGTCAATAATGTAAATGTGTTAAACCTACATAGAAAAGATCTAGCTAGAATATGGCATACACAATTTGCAGATAAAGTATGAGAAAAGAGAAACAAGAGAGAAACAATGGAAGAATTCTATTAACAAAATAAATGAATCATAATTTCCACATGATATACTCTGTACAACTCAACTAAAGTGCACTAGAGGAGAAGCCAATGCATGATAGTGATGTTCTAGAGTGATTTTGACACACACCAACAGTTACAGGAGTAAACTGCCACCTATTCTAGTCTCTCAGGAAGTTACGGGAGTGAACTACCACCTAGTTTGAGTTAACTTGTCTCTTAGTCTTCAGTTAACTGAATTAAACAGAGTGAAGTGAGGAGGAGATAAGGAAATCATGAGTAATTCCCTAGTCTAGTGATAATCTCAAGGACAATGTGCATTAGCTGGTGATGATCCCAATGTGGCATCTAGACTCCACTCAACTGATCAAACTGAAGTGTGAACTGAAGAGAATATTCTCCTAAAGAAACATTCTCCCCAAACTATAGGAAACTGAATAATGACTAATAAACATAAGAAAAACCTTAGGAAAAATAAATCCTAGGTGTGTGTGAATATCTCCAATAGCCCCCCTGAACATCACTATGGTGAAAATAAAGAATGGGTCCCGACAACGAGGCCATGTTAGGTACCCAAATATAAACGATACACTGAAATAAATGAGGAAAGCGGTAAAAACTCATGAAGGGATTTATAATGAGCGAAAAGTGAGAAAATGAGAGGGAATTAGATGGATATTTTTCATAAAATAAAATAAACTAATCAACTATCATAACTCTGTTTCAAATTTAATCCAAAAAGAATCCACTTTCAAGACCAAAACAATCACTATTCCTCAAGATCATATAGATTTCTTACTGCCAAAACAATTTTAATTTCCCAGAAATATTCAATCTATAATAGTATGTGTATTATGACTTATGAAAACATTTCCAATTCAACAGTAAAAATATAACCATTCGAACCACAACACTACAAGTGTTAACGTTGATCTCTTCTTTTCAAATAATGAAATAAGCACAATGATCTATGTTATCTATTCCCATCATTTATCTTTGGTAGTCAATAATAATAACCCAGGCTAAACAATCAATAGTCACTGTCATCTAACAAACATCAGGCCCATTTAATTACCCACATGTCCCTTTTAAAATCTAGACAGAATCGAAGCACGTTTAATGAGTCCATCAGACACACAGGTCTTCAACTCATAATTGACACAATATTAATTCGACAACAACATTCAACCCAAAAAAATGTAACCCTGAGCTTGATCTTTGTATGAATAAATACACATAGAATTCCTCTTAAAACCATCACAGTCTACATGGTGATTTCAATAAGATGCATTAAGGGAACATAACGATATTGACACATAGATATCCCTTTTAACTTTTGATAGAATCATGGTCTCTTTTGGTGACATAATCATTCACACAGGTTCCTTCTTATCTTAAATGCAATCACGATCATGCTAGGATTAAACATAGTAATCAAGACCATAATCAAATAGAAGGGAAGATCTTGGGTGGTAGGTAACCATATATTTTATTTCTTCTCTATTCAAACAAATTCATCATAGAAACAACACACAAAGATCTGACCAAAAGGATGGTTTTTGAAACGAGGGAGCTCGTGCCTCTAAAACAATCATTAAACACAAAATCTTGACAAACCCTAGGAGGTGCCCGAGGAAGGTGGAAGCAAGTCAGACTCCAAGTCAGGCCCTTTTTAAAAAATTAAAAGCAGCGAGATAAGAACATAGAGGGCTCATAACATTTCCATCCTCAAGAATTTTCCATCAAGAAGTAACCACGAATAATCTTAAAAACCAAAGAGCCATGCTCTTTTTTTAACAACACAGTCCTTCAACTTATAACTCTGAGCTCTTGACATAACCATAAGTGAATTCCTGAGTAAAGACTAAAGCAATTTGAGTTCAATAACCAAGGCACAAACAGAAGCCTTTAAAAATTTTTACAAAGAGGAACGAGGGTTAATTTAACAATGGATGGTACTCAAAACACAGAGAGACCATGTCTCTTTTCAACACCCAGGAGGTTGATAACTTTTGATAGTAATTGACAGTGAGGCCAGACATCATAACATTCATCATTTTAGCAGAGATGAGAAGGTGGGTGTGAAAACTCTTTGCCAGAATGCTAGGATGCAACTCGTATCAATTTGATACATATACAAACCTCTATCAAACATTCTAGGCCAACCAAGATGGACTATGGAAATATTTCAGTGAAATCACAGTAAGAATGGGCCATTAAAAACAACTCGGAGATTAGACAAAGGAAACACACCAACTGTCATCAGTTTCTTTGCAACTTGGATAAAGATTACAACAACGACCGAGAGGGAAAATGAGTTGACAACCACTAATACACAAAATGGTGGTTAAAACCCCTCAACTCTAAAACTCAGAGCCGGTTGCACCATTGTCACCATTATTCCACAGAGAACCAACATACAAAACCAAGTTGACCGAGCAAATAACCAATGTGCAAACTTTATTATCAATAATACCCATTACTCTACTTACAAATACTAACATTTCACAGTCATCACAGAGAAGCCATAACGTCATATTGACACACAATTGAAAACTCAAGAAAACACAGAACCCATGCAATCCTGAGCCACCATTTGATTCATAGTACAAAGAGTTTATCATGGATGGAGAGAAAAGAGCCATACCTATGAGAAAATCACTTAAATGACGAGCTGGTAGAGCTTTTCCCTTCTGAAACCTAAAATCGCTGAGCTTCCACAACCAACAGAGAAACAATGCAACAATGCTAGGGTGACAGACTCAAGGGAGGTTTGGAGTGACGTGCATTAAATTCACGTCGCTTCCTCACCTGGCCCCATTCAATTCCATGTACGAGTCATCCCACTAACATAACATCCACCATTAAAATCAAACCATAACTAATGCATAATTCAATGCCACATCTATCGTAAAGATTTGATGCCATATCAATTGTATAGTGCACCACCCGAGATATATCATATCTATACATTAACCTCTTTCCATAACTCCATATGATAATCACATATCAAGGTTGCTATATGTTCCTCCATCCAAATAAAAATCACATAATCCTTTAACCAAAACACATAGCATAATAGCTAGGTCCACCATTTCACAAGGTTTATACATAATCTTATTTCAATAGCTTTAGAACTTCTTCATAGTTTTCCCTTTTGTCATGCTCCCATTATATTGATTTTTTCATAGATTATATATGGAATATTAAGCCATATATGAATTAGTAATCCAGGTTATAACATAACATAACATAGCACCTGTGAACAAAATTATTCTCATACCCATGGAACTGTTATGTATCACAAGTAAAAACCAACAACATTTAACAACAATGCATCAACCACCGATCATCGTAACAAATGAAACCAAGACTACATCATCAACTGTATAGGACTATGTAAGAAACATCATAACATCAACAACATATAATCGTAACATGTCCATCTCTGCGCCTCTAGTCTACAACGGGTCCCACCTACTAGTTAAATATTATCATAATAAATAAATAATAGTGTTTTAGCAATCCTTTGCAGGTGGAATTCATCGTTGCGATTTTAATCGTCAATAACTAGGAAATAATTTTCAAGGTCTACAATCTTTAGGATAGGGGCATTATTCAAGATATGTTTCAGTTGTTGAAATCCAGTCTCACATTCTGTTGACCATACAAATTTCATCCCCTTCTTTTTCAATGAAGTGATGGGATGGTTGATCTAGGATAATCCCTTAATGAAACACCTATAATATCCAACTAATCCCATAAATGATCTTACCTCATATATATATTCCTTGGGGTTGGCCATTCCATGATGGAATTAACCTTCTTTGGATCTACTAACACTCAATCTTCTGAGATTACATGACCCAAATATTGGATCCGCCTCTGAAATAAATCACACTTGTTGTATTTATCATACACATGGTGTTCCCTCAACACCTAGAGCACCAATATATGATGCTCTTCATGTTCTTCCTTAGTTATTGAATAAATCAAAATATCATTAATGAACATAAGGACAAACATGTCTAAATACTTATAGAGAACATTGTTCATCAAACAAATAAAGGTGGATGGTGCATTGGTAAGCCGAAGTGGCACCACAACAAACTCATAGTGTCCATATATTGTTCTAAATTTAGTTTTATGTATGTCTTCATCCTTAATTATGACTTGATGATATCTATACCTCAAGTCTATTTTAGAAAAGAATGTATCTCCTCTGAGTTGATAAAAAAGATCATCAATTCTAGGCAATTTCTATTTGTTCTTGATATTCATTTTATTTAAATGCATGTATTCAATAATGTAAATGTGTTGAACCTACACAGAAAAGATCTAGCTAGAATATGGCATACACAATTTGCAGAGAAAATATGAGAAAAGAGAAACAAGAGAGAAACAATGGAAGAATTCTATTAACAAAATGAATGAATCATAATTTCCACATGATATACTCTGTACAACTCAACTAAAGTGCACTAGAGGAGAAGCCAATGCACCATAGTGATGTTCTAGAGTGATTTGGACACACACCAATAGTTACAGGAGTAAACTGCCACCTAGTCTAGTCTCTCAGAAAGTTACGGGAGTGAACTACCACCTAGATTGAGTTAACTAGTCTCTTAGTCTTCAGTTAACTGACTGAAACAGAGTGAAGTGAGGAGGAGATCAGGAAATCATGAGTAATTCCCTAGTCTAGTGATAATCTCAAGGACAATGTGCATTAGCTGGTGATGATCCCAATGTGGCATCTAGACTCCACTCAACTAATCAAACTGAAGTGTGAACTGAAGAGAATATTCTCCTAAAGAAACATTCTCCCTAAACTATAGGAAACTGAATAATGACTAATAAACATAGGGAAAACCTTAGGAAAATTAAATCCTAGGTGTGTGTGAATATCTCCAATAGCCCCCCTGAACATCACTATGGTGAAAATAAAGAATGGGTCCCAACAACAAGGCCATGTTAGGTACCCA